>VWZG01009763.1:681716-779823 GCA_013396735.1 Grallaria varia | reverse complement strand
CCTTTCAACCTTCTGGGCTCCCCCCCCGCCCCGCCTTTACATGATACAAATTAAAAAACGAAGTCCTTCTGCACCTCTGCTACCTGTCCAGCTTTGGCTGTCACCCCCACAGCTGACAGAGGGATGTATTTTAGGCATAGGGAATTCCTTTAGGCCTAGAGGTTTCTTGTGTACTGATGTAAGTCAGGGAAGCACGGCAAGGTTTTAATCTCCAAGTATTACTGCAGTCCTCATGTAAAGGCATAGCATGCACTTATCACCACTAAAATTATATTACAATACCCAACTCAACAAAACACTATCTTTCTCTCTTTGATGGTCAAATATAAAGCATTCAAAACATGTCCTGGAATGAAAGATTTCACTTTTTTCCACTTTTTTTTTTCCATTCTCATCGTTATAAAATACCAGAGGTCACTATTACAAACTGAAATACTGACTTTATACATTTCTCAACTTTGCAAAGAGTGTATGATCTGCAGTGTTAACCAAGTATTCTTTCTGTGCTTTCATTTATCAGGCTAAGTCAGTATTTCATTAGTAGGGAAATGCAGCAAACATGAAAAACCTCTCAGGTCAAACAGGTCTGACAAATGATGCAGGACTTTGGCAAAGTTCAGCCCCCTTTAACATCATAATGTACTTGGACAGTCACTAGCACTATTAAAATTGCACCATTTAGCAAATAACACAAGCCATGGTAAAAGAAAATGCATGCAAAAATTTAGATGCACATGCATTTGGCCATGCAAAGAAAAACAAAGAACAGCCAACTAAAATCCTGTGTTGGTCTTCAGAATTACAGTGTTAGGCTAAGACCCACATAACATCATTGATATGCATGTCAGCTAACTTGGTGTTTACTTCCTTTATTCATGTCAACTTAACCGGAAATGTTGTCTTACATACACCTTCAGCTGAAAGGTTCCCACCTCCACGTGTCCCTGAACCCCAGTTCTCCCCTCCTACTCCCTAATGTGTCAATACAGCCATTTGTGGAACCTCGCTTATACAGTAGCTGTGATCTAGGCTGAAACATCCCCCCTGCCCCAAAGGAACAGACGGGGGGCGGGGGGGAGCCTGAGTGGGTTTTTGTTTGGAAACAGAACAGTGATAGATTGTTTTGCACAGCTGGGGATAGGGAGCGAACTGCAACACTGTATAGAGAAGCTGAAGGGGAAAAGGCATAAATGTCACGAACGAAAGCAGCACCATCATTTAAACCAGCATTCATGTGGCCTACAGCAGAGCAGCAGTAAACCCATCAGAGCTTTCTAGAACATTCCACTGACTCCCAGGCTGGCCTCCCACTTCTACTGCCAGGGAGAACATCCCTTGAAGAACCCTCATCACAACTTTTTTTCCAAACATAAACTCCAACATTGGAGCTGGAAGGGACCTACACCAACCAGCTGGTCTGACTGCCTGACAGTGCCAGGGCTGGCCAGAATTTCAACCACATCACTGGTGTCCCATTGTCTCTTCAGCACCGACAGTTCTGGGGCACCAAACGCCTCTCCAGGAGCTGGGTCAGGGTTTGACCATCCTCTCTGGAAGAAAATGCTCCCTCCTGTCCAGTCACTCTGGAAAAATTCCGAACCTCCCCCAGCAGCCCCTGAAGCTGAAACCCATGGAGCAGGTGCCACAGAGCACCTCAGCCCACTCCATGGGTACCCCAAAGCACTGTGGCTCTATGTATGTCGTAAACCCCTCAATTATTAATTTCTCCTCGCATCTGACCTGCCACAATTTACAGGCTCTTCAGTTCTCAGCAATACTGAATGGAAGAAAAAAATCATAAAATTTCAAGACCAAAATCCGTTACCCTGCCATTCCCCAAACCTTGCAATGGCACAAATCCCTCAGTAAAAGGAGAGTGCTATCAAGGAAATTGCTCCAGTGGGAGAAATACTTTCCCCTCTAAATATTATCCATCCTTCTGCCTTAATTACCAAACAAATTGGACTGTTTTCAGACTGCAGGCAACATAGCATGTCTAAGAATGCAGGACAGCAGGGACTGTCTAGAGAGGTCACTTAAGAGTTTGTTTCATGGAATGGTTTGCATTGGAAGGGACCTCAAGGGCCACCCAGTGCCACCCCCTACCATGGGCAGGGACACCTTCCACCAGTCCAGGTTGCTCCAAGCCCCATCCAATCTGGCCTTGGACACTTCCAGGGATCCAGAGACAGCCACAGCTTCTCTGGGCAACCTGAGTGAAGTGGTTCATCCTCCCAGGGCTGGGATGGTGATCCTGTGCTCTTCCTCCCATGCTGATGGAGGGGGCCCAGCACTGCTGCTTTGGAGGAGTCTGTGGCAAAGGAGCAGCTCGGAGGAGGAGGACTCAGTGCCCCAATGAAGGTGTCACAGAGAAGGACTGACATTAACTCTGCATTAACACTAATGACAGAACTACAAATCATAGGCAGGCTTAATAAAAAGGATCCTGTTGTGTCGCTGCTCACAAGAGGGTTTTGATTGTACCATTTGAAATAACCATTTTTTCCAGAGCAAATTCTCTCCCTTACAGAAACAAGTATGATGCATTTTGTTACGGATCCAAATACACATGCAGCTTATAAGACTACTATATACCAACAGGTAAGAAAAGCTTTTAGTCTTAAGAAAAGGTGAATTACATGACACCTACTGCCACAACATGCTTGAGACTGTGGTCACCGAGATGAGAAGCACTTGGGAAATCAGCAGGTGCGCCCAAAGCTGGATCGCTGCTCCTCCGCACCAGAAGTGGTGTGCCTACAAGACAAAATAAAATGCAACAGTTCAAGGATGCTCAATGAGCACAAGGGAAAGCTTCCTGTAGTTTAAATACAGAGGTGTGAAGCACTTAAACATAAGCTTATCTGTGGTCATATCCATCTGTTAAATTACCAGATTTGATACGGTTTTTCCAGTTAATATTTACTAAGCTAAAGAAACGATCATGTTTTTAAGCACTGTTATACAGACTTGTATCCATGAGCTCCTGAGTTCCAGTTAAAGCTGCTGACAAACAGGAAAAAAAGGCACCTGCTCAGAAAAACAAATGAGCAATTGCATATATCTGTGATCACCTGTACCATCAAGTTCTGCCAGGGAAATCATATGTTTGGTCTAAGGAATGACTGTGAACACAGGAAGAACTAGACTGTTGTTAGTTCCTACAACTGGTAGCAGTTACTCAACCAGAACATGGTCTGAAGCCTTTCACTTCCCACTAAGGGCAGCTCTCATTGTGCTACTCTGCATTAACCCACCAAATTTGGATCCCATAATCTCATCTTCAGCTGTTCCTTACTTTCTTCTGGTGCATCTTCAAAGGCTGTACCAAGCACCTGCTTGTCTTTCCCATACCAGTTATACAAGCCCACACTTCACTTGTATGGAAGGTCACTTTGAATATGATGACAACCATAGTCATAAATCTGATTTCCGTGAGTTCACAAGATGCAGTAGTTCATCACCACTGCACCTCTGTGCTGCCCCAATCTGAGGCATATAAATGACAGATGAGGCACAAGAGGCAGCTGAAGGAAAACTCCCCACATTAACTTCATTTAGTATCTAACACGCCTTGAGCTGGCTCTGCAGAGGCGGCCTAAATATGGATATAAAAAGAAGAGGGGGAAGAAATTTCATTCACAGCAGATCTGCTACCCACTACTGACTGCCAGGATTGCCAGGGAACAGACACAGGCAGCTGAAGTTGTTTGAGAAAAGCTATAGACTAAACAGCTTCCACTCTCAGGCGTCTTCAATTAGACTCACCTACTGCTCATGTCTATTCACGCACCATCCGGGAATAGACTCAAAGACCAGTCAGCAGCTTCTAGCAACACAGCCATCCAGTTAGCAGAGCCACTATAAAACACCCTTTGCAAAACTTGCAGATGGGCCAAGAGGGAAAACATCTTTAGGAATACAAGAAAGGAATTTTTCACATTATCTAAAATAAAATTAAACAAGAATAACTTTTTTTTCCCTCCAAGCCTTTCCAAAGTAATTCATCCATAGGCAAAACAAACAACAACAACAAAAAAATAATAGAACATTGGTCTAAGACAGTAATTCTTCAAATGCTTCAAGTGAGTGAAATTAAGATTATAGCTGTCAGTTATAATACTAATTATAGTGGCTGGGGCTGATGACAGCCATAATTACTAGATCTATAAAAGGAGTTTGAACATGCAACAGTTTCCTCATTAAATGCTAACAAAGCTGGAGTAACTGTACCACATTCACTTTCAGCATAACTTTGTCATTATAGTTGGAATAAATATCAGCACCTGATGCTGAGAAACAACCAGAGACCCTAATGCTCTTACCCTTCCTCATAGTAAGCAACAGTTTTCATAGGCAGGTGATCCCTTCTATGCTCAATTCTGCAGTAAATCAGTAAGCAAAGCAAATGTAACACTTAATTTGTGTCCTGGTATTGAGGGAATGCTTAAAAATCAGAAGGTGACTATTGGCTTTTGTGCCAAGCAGTTACCATCTTTGCATCAAAAGCTGTGCATGTTTTTACAAGAAGGTTCTGAAGAAAGGATTTGATCACCAAACTCACTCATTTTGTGTGATTTCCCAAATGTGTCAGTATGCCAAAAAGAACCAAACTTCTCCACTCAAATACTCCTGCTCTTCACATGAAGCTGAAGAGAAATTTGTTTCCCACCTAGGCACATTTGATAAGAAGGTATATAAAAGCTAAAGCCAAAAAGCACTGGATTTTTAAGTTACTCCCTTCTTTAAGATAAATACTCATTCATTAAAACAAATTTTTCTGTGTATGACCAAAGTGTTTCTGGTGGCCTGTATACAATTTTTAGTCTCTCCAATACAACAGTTTGAAAACAGATGCTGAGACATTTTTGTGAGATTCAACATAGTTTAGTCTCTGACTCCTTTTGACATAAACATGAACAGAACAGAGAAATCCTCTTGCTAAACCACCTGAAAGCCCTTTGCACAGGCACTTTATTTGTACAACTTACACAAGTCAGCGTAGGCTCTTTGAGGCTGCCATCCCAGCCCCTTTCCTCACTTCTGTCCTCCCTTTTCAATAGTGGGAAATCCACAATATCTCAAAGAGGGTAACAAAAAATTTCCCACAGTCAACTGAAGAGGCCAAAGATGGGAAGGGAGGGGGACAAGTGATCCCATCCAAAAAAAATTACTTATATTGAGCTCATTCCTCCTCCCAAAGACAACACTCAAACTAGATTTTGGCTATTTCCTGAGCTGTCTTCTACAACCAGCTCCTCATTTATTTCTCATTTCTCTGGCTGAGGGAAACATGAAGGCTCCCATCACCATGACTGCTGGGAGACAGGACCCCAGTTTGTTCCAGGGCTTCCCAGCAGCCCCAGCAAGTGAAAGATGATGTTTCCTGTCCCACACCACTTCAGCATTTCTGTCTGCTCTCTGTATTGACTGTTGCAAGATGCTGGTTTTACTACATTCTCCATTCTCAATTCTGAAGGTCTCCTTTTACTTGCTTTCTCTCTCTGTTTTCCAGAGAACCTGAAGCAAAATGACATTATCCAATTTTCAACTTACAGCTGTCTAAACTTTTAAACAAAAGTATACAGGAGCAGCAGGATTATAAAGAATACTGTTTCCCTGCTTGGGAAGATAGCCCTGCAGCTATTTGCTTTCTTTTTATTCTTGTTTTTGCTTATTGACATGAGGCTATGAAATTTCTGGGGCTCATCTGGCATTGCTTCACTACTTGCACAAAAACAACTGGACTTTCTGGCTATTGTCTACCATGCTTTCTCTTTTCTCCCAATATGTTGTAAATTTTAGGGTCCTACAGATCAGTTTCTTCTTGAAGAGAAAACCAGAGTATTTTCTTCGCTTTTTAAAATGTATTTACTGACATCTAACATAATTTCTTGTACAGAAATATCATGCATCATAACATCTCTGTGAAACAAGGCAGCTGCAGTCTTTAGCTAAAATTATACAAAACATTCCCTCTGGCCCTTATTGTTTTACACACACATCCCACAAAAACACAAACCCAACCTCTTATTAGACAATAATAAATTGAACCAAAGTACTTTCTCGAACAGGAGAAAACACACTGCAAACAGGAAGATTGGATTAAAGATTTGAGAAGTGGTACTCTCCTCCTTTGCAGGGAGATGCCTTTGTGACCTTCCACGAGGCAGCCCCCTGAGCTAACATGCTCTCCTCCACCTCCCCTCATTCTCCGCTGTGGCTCAGGCTGCTCCCTACCATAAGCACACAGACTGTGCTACTCCCACCGGCTCCTTTCTTTTTCCAGCCCTTCCCTGCCTCCTCTGTATTGCATATTCAGGTCTCCTGAAAGCAAGCGTGCTCCCCTGTGCTCCAGAGGGGAGAAACCTCCCCAGGTTCCACTGCCCAGGACTCAGCATGACTCAAGAGCTGGACTACATCCATTATACACACATACCTTGAATTTGTTCATCATCATCATCTCCTTTAGACACAAATAAAATACAATGAAAAAACATCACCGATACTATTTCTTACAGACAAGCTATAGACAATTATATATGTTTTCTTAGGAGATTTTGTCAATCATTTTTTTCTGTCAGGAAACAGAATGTTGCCTTTTTCCTTACTGCTTCCCTTTAGTCATGCTGTGTTTCCATCTTATTCTACTCACGCTCTTGCATTTGTGCTGAACATTTATAACAACCAGTGTAAGCTCAAACACAAAATTCATCTTTCTCCAAATGATGAGACACAGAGAAACTCTTTCCTGCATACCAAGTTGATCACAGAAACAGGTTTTTTTACAAGCAGTACTACTTTGTCCAGAGCAACACTTTGTATTTTAAACTTCGGAATTCAGTTTAAAAAAATAGTTATCCTCATCTTGCAGCACTGTATCAGGAGTTTACAGACAAAAAAATTCAAACACATGTCTAAGCCCAAAATTTTTCTCATGGTGACAGCCCTTAACCTCAATCACTTCAGGCTGTGCTCCCCCTCCTTTCAAAAATTTGCACGGTGTACCTTTTATTACGGTACCACAGCACTTTCTAAGCACATGTGGATGTGTCAGTCTTATTCACAATACATACTCTTTGACAAAGCTGATAAGACCTCCAGTTTTCCTTCCTTAAAGTATTCTATCACTAAGTTTCAACTGTAGATCCATCTTTTCCTTTTGCCAACACCCCCTCAAAAATTAGTATCTGCACAGATTCATGGTTAACAGTGTATTTTCCCTGAAATCTTATGTTTTGGAAATATTTTTTTTAACTGCAAATATGGTTGAAACAAGCATATGGTAGAAACCACACTTAAGATTTAAATTGGTTGCATCAGGAAGAAAAAAAAAAATTCTGCAATTTGTACACAATTAAAAACTGAAAACTTGCATCAACACAATGGCACAAGAAGCATCTCCATATCAGGTGTAATCCTATTGTCTTAGTTTGTTTTGCCTGTTTTTTAAATGTCACCAAAAAGCTGTGCACAGGCATTAACCACATACCTTGAATGGGAGCACGCTCAGTCTCTCAAGCCCTTTGGCAGTTCAAAAATCAGCATCTGAGATTAGGAGGGGCCTGACTAACCAAAGTGAAGCATTTCAGAACACTGTGCAACGCCAGGTAAATAATGCAAGGTCTGGAGTTCCAGATCTGAACATGGTCAGGGGAACTTTGGAGCTCCAGCTGTCCCTGTTGGGGTCCCCTCAGCTCTACAGGGTTCTTAGGCTGAGTTCTGGCATCAGATTTGAGGCCTGATTTCAGACAGCTGAGTACTGCTCAGGGTGATCACTGCCACAAAAGAAAAAAATTATTCCTGTCCTTCCTTAATTTTGTTCACTTCCTCTAAAGTCTGTTTGCTCAGGAAAGCACAGTTTATCCTTTATTCTTTGAGATTTAGGCTGCAGGTTGCTGTACCTGGGAAAAATTCAGAAAAATGCTGAAGACAATGAGAGTTTATCACCCACAAGCATTTTGGGGATGCTGGGCTGTCTATAAGGCAGTCAAGTTATGTACTAAAAAATGACTGCAGCATTGCTCTGGATGCTAACACTGGCAGATAATTCTAGGTAAGCTGACACACCAAGGAACACAGGAAACACAAGCACATGTGCATTGTAGTGCTTACTGCATCAGTGACAACTAACATATTATGAGGTCGGTTTGTCTGTTTTTCAAGAATCATTTTACAGGAGAACAAAAGATACACTTGGACTGAATACCTTAAGTGGGTAGATTTACGGTAAATCACCTACACAGTTAAAGCCATAATTTTGAATTCTGCTCCTGAATATAAAAATGCTGACTATGATGGGAAGGGAGTTGTCCATCAAGTGTGGACCAACCTATCAGCTGCTGAAGGCCACACCAGTGACAATTACTCTGCTGCCTGCTTCCAAATTACACCTGCCTGGACAGACACCCAAATTATTTTCTTACCTGCAGATGCCTCCAAATACTTTTTCAGAGCTCCTTCTGAGCAAATCACAACATTCCTAGTCAGAGTTGAAACAAAGCACCATAAATACTATATGCACACACACACAAATGGGGAATTGCACTTCAGCATAGCCAGCTCCTGGTTTGAGGAGCTCTGAACAGACAGAAAATTAACAACTACCACGTAAACCAAGAAGTTGAAATAACTTTTAAACTGGTCCTGTCATGAAACAGTTCAGGCACTGGAAACAAAATTACAAGCAAGATATTTATTTTCATTTAGATACACGGCAGATCATTAATATATGCCTACTTCTTTTTATCAGAGAATTTTCACATTTACAGGCATACAGACAGTTTTTCCACTCAGCACTGTCTGAGAGCACTAAGCAAATCACTGTGGGTAAACTTGGCCACCCTTAGATTTATTGTTTAACACCTGAGACATCATGTAACGGTTCTGCCATGTACTTCAAATGTAGCTGACAAAAGCTTGTATGTTCTACTTTCTGATAGCACTGTACAGCTTCTTTAATTTCTTAAGTAGGAAATGGTCTGATGATGTGACTTCCATGTTTAAAGCTAACTCAAATTGCTCATAATAGCACCTATCAATACAATTTCAAATCTACAGCTATCCGTTCTTCCCGAAGTGCACACTGCACTTTTGAAATTCCCATGGATACAAGATTAGATTAATGAACTAGGATGATGTAACAGTTAAGACAATTGACTTAAATCCACCAACAGATTAAAATCCATTTCCAACAAGGGCTGTCTTTTACATATCAACCCAGTGCAGCACAAAGTACTTCCCTATCACTCTAAATGAGGTGTAATTTTTCTTACAAGGAAAAATTAAAGCAATGGCCTACAAGTAAAACTGAGTAATAGCTTTAAACAGGAATTGTTTTTAGGTGGTATTCTTCAGTGCCAGATATTCCAAAAGAATTATTTTCTGTGGTTGCACGTGCTGTAACATATTAAGTCAGAATTCAGTTATGAAGCACAAGAACTGTTCTCACAGTTTTTATGACCAGAATGAAATTTCTTTGGTCTGGTCATTGTCAGAAACAAGGCCTAATGAAACAACTATGGAACGTTTACCTTTACAGCTTTTGCAGTTTCAAAGACAGACAGGCAAGAATCACCTACGTACATTATTTCAGTAATAAAGTTTATTAGATCCCATTTTCAGGATCAAACCCCACATCCACATGACAAGAAGTTAAACATTTCTCGTCTTAAGGCACTAAGACATATATGCACTTACAGAAGATGTACAGATAACGCCAGTGCTTTCTTCCCACTTCAAAACTTTCATCAAAAAACTTTCCAGTTGAAGGACAGGACTTGAGTTTGGATCCTAACCAGGCATTCTCTTCTTGCACTTAAGGTCACAACATGTGCCAGATATAGAGCAATTTCAGGTTCTCCTCTCTCTCTCTCTCAACACAGTGCTCCCATTCTCAGCTCCTCATCAGACAGACGGGGAGCACGCAGACTTGCTGGAGTCCTGGGTGCACCACGACTCTGCTCCAAAGGGTCCTGGCTACAGGTACCACAGGGAAGAGAACAAGCAGAGGAGGAGCTGCAGCAGAGTCCTCCAGGCACAAGAATCAATCAGCAAACAACAGGGAGTTGTGTTTTTATTTTTCCCCTCAAGCAAAATCTGCCCTGGCTGGGCAGACTGATCACGAGTTTTGGGAAAACACAGTGGGTATTACAAAAAAGGAGCAGCACTTTCCACTACAGGCCAGGTCTTATCCTTGTAGAAGCATCTTTATGAATCACACAACTATTTTACCTCTACTGAGTGATGTACATCCTCCAATGTGCAGCTTCAGACACAAGATTCAAAATTACAGGCATTTCAAACATTTTATGTTTTTTAATTATTATTTGGGAGGGTTGAGGGGGGCACAGAATTGTGTTACATTAGAATTTCCTACATATGCACACACACAGAGGGATCAGTTTGGGTTTTTTGTTGGTTTCTTTGTTTGTGGGGTTGGGTTGTTTTTGGTTTTGGGGGTTTTTTTCTGTTTGGATTTTTGCTTCGGTTGGTTATTTTTTAAAATCTAATATCTTTTAAATGGCATTCAGATGTCAAAAGAGACTAAACTCTGGATATACTTAAAAACACCAGTTGTCTTGGTCATGCTGGACACAGCAAAAAGTATTCACCTCATTAAACAGACTGTTTTTTTTAAGCAGCATATTACCTGTAGTTACTAAATTTAAATAAATCATTTTAGGGTAATATATCCTATAAGATTTTAAAACTAATAATCTTAGACTCTTGCACCTCATTTTTATTCACAGATTGATAGGTGAAAATAAGTCTTTCTTCTATTTCAATTCCCAGTCCATTTCTCAACTTCAAATGAAACACTTAATGAACTGTACTAGTTGAATAAACTGACACAAAGAAAATATTCTGTGCACCTGTGAAAGAGGCCACGCTGCCAAAAGCTGGTTTAGCACTTCAGCTAACATCAGTTACAGGTGCTTATGCAGTCACTTTTCCATGGTTCAATGATTTAATTTTCTTTAAAACTTTGGCAGCTAAACTGTACAGCTTGAATATAACTTTGGCAGCATTTTATTGCTACTAGTAAAGTAGCAAAATAATTTTTATAAAATATTTTAATCGTATTTTACAGGAGGATCACAAATTATAGAATTAGTATATTTTTGCAATATTTACATATGACCTGTGTTTTATACATCTGATCTAAACAAAGAACCTTTTCTGTTTCTCCTTTCCTTAATAAGGGATGCCCGACTGTTATTATCTTCTATTCTGGTCATGATAAACTAGATTTAGTCTCAAATTTCAAACTTCTTCCTGATGATTTTAAAAGACATTCAGATAAAATAGTGAAACCTCCTGAAACCAAAACTCTCTGTAAGGTTTCAAGGAATAAGAGCATAAGAGCAGCTATACTGGCCTCCCCTCACCCAGTATCCTGCATCTAACAGTGGTAGCAAAGACCCAGGGAGAAAGCATTACAGCTTGCAAAAAATAACATTCCAATAACATTTCCAAATGCCCGTGCCATCTAGACCACCATATTTCCAGACACTGGTGAGCCACCTCCTGTGAATTTATCTAATCCTATTATAACTCATTGATTTTTGGCATGTTACATCAAATTACACAGTTTAGTTGAATGCTTTGTGAAAAAAAAAATCAGTTTAGGGCTGTTTTGCTTTGTACTCTGTTGAACAATAGTTTTGTTTGATACTCTTGTTTTCACATGGTGAGGAAATTGAATAATCATTCCCTATTGATCTGCCTTAATATTGAAAATAGTAAGATGACTACTTCTACAGGAAAATTAAAAAAGGACTCAATCACAGAGGGAGAGTTACGAAGAAATGATCAAATACTCTGCAGGATTTATCTTTCCAGGGAACATACTGCATCCTTCTTTTACTTAATGTCTACAGTAAACAGATCTCACTCCAATGGAGTAATGATTTATGTAGAAAGAAAACAAATCAACAGTCAGTGGGTCTACGGGAAAATTTGCAACATATTGGGAAGGAGGTGTATCTTTTAGCAACTATGTTCAGGTGTAGTAAGTAAATACATAACTCTACATTTTACTTGGCTGATGTTCTAGATATCTGTTGTGAGAAAATCACAATCTCAAGTGGCACTTGGGAGACAAAAAATGAACCATCAATTAAGGCTCTTGAAAAAGTAAATAGAAAGCACGGAGAAAGAACTACATGGCAATGGGCAAAAAGATTGAATGATGTAATGATTATTTGTAACTTCTTTAATGATGACTTTCATAAAGATGTGTTCATCTGTATACAGGATGCTCATAGGGAAGACAACAGTAAACAATCATTAGTGAATAAACCATGCAGAAAAAAAGCATTAAAACTGTATTAGTTTGGTTTCTTACGTCAAAAGTGCGATCTACTACCCCGAGACCTTTAGCTGAAGTCTTATTTCTTTTAAGGTGAACAATTTCAAACTATCAATCAGCCAGGCTTCGCAGGCTCATTTTCCACCTAAAATGCAGGTTTTGCCACACTGCCTCAGAGCTAACACACCGCAGAGCACTGTGGAGAATGATAAACAGACACACACGCCCCTGGCTCACCCAGCACTGGAGGGTCCTGGGACTGCACTGCAGCTTTCCAATGTAATGGGACACTGCAGCCTTCCCAAGCCTGCAGCTGCACGTATTTACCTCACTAAGGGGGCTGCTCTGTTTCTTTTTAAGGGATACCACCTCTGAAACTAGCTAGGCATCATAATATACAAATACTGACAAAAGCAGCAACATCACAAACTTAGGAAAACAGACAAAAAATCTGAGGATTAACACTGACATGGAATAAAGTGTGTCAAAAAGCACTGCTGACTTCTGTAACAGAATTTATTCCATCATTTTAAGTCCCATTCATTACCTTCCCCAAAACCTTCCCTGAGGCAATAAAAGCCCAGAATGAACATCTCAGCTAGAGAGCTACTGCACAAAAGTGTGTAACTTGTGATGGAAAAATATTTTTCTCCCTACTTAACATATTTTCATGGGGATACCCCTTACTCCAAAGTAAGGCGTATTAAACCAAGTGCAAAGGGAATAGAGACAGGGGGAATAATTGATGAGAAATAATCTTTAGGGAAATCAGAGATAGAAGGGCTATTAAAAAGAAAAGGGATTATTTGGCAACCAACTATGCACATAAATTTATTATCTATACTAGTATTAAATTCCTGGATACAGTGAAAGGAAGGAAAGACAGGCTTGTTTTGTAAATGGGCAGCCCAAAGACAGAGAAACACATGGAAATTTTATGCTTATCTTTACAGAAAGTATTACAGTATTCTTCTGCTGCAATGCAAAGGTAAAGCAAAGCTCATTTCCATGAATAAAGGACAACTAAGTAAGATCAAGTCATGAGGTCAAAATATACCAAGCTTTCACTCTGACTGAAATGAAAAGTTATCTTCAAACCTTTAGCTTGCCTGAGAACAGAAACCATTTGTTTTAGAAATGCAAGTAGACTTGAATTGAACATCACAATTCCTCTAAAGCAGATTACACTGAATGCTGCAGAGGAGAAAAATCCATCAAGCACAGTGTCATCCTCACAACACCCGTGGCCAACAGCAGAGGACAACGTTTGATATCATCACTATGAGAGCAGCCTTCTAGTGCAGTGAAAAAGAATATAGTCATATTTCCTTAAGAAAATTAGCACTATTCCCCTCAAACCACAGAAGGCAATATGTGCTTCTATAATGCCTTTTTTTTGAAACTTACCAATTTCAAAATGTTAGTTTTTCTGGAATCATCCAGGAGAGAAATGTTATGTGCATGTAGTACACTCCCATGTACTGACAAACATCAGACTGCTCAGCCAATAAACTGACATTGCAAGATTAAGATGAAAAGAATAGCTTTCATGGAAGAAAAGGTGTCTTTCCTGCTTACTCTGACACAGCTTGCATGCTGTGTGCAAGGCACTAGGAACATTTTGTTTATCAAATTAAGAGTTTCACATCATATGTTTTCATAAATTTTAAAAAACCACAATCATGTGGTTTCCTCTATTTAAAAACACAGTCTGTATATCCATAGTATCTCAACACCAACTTGAAAGAGGACTAATCAAATATACACTGTTTAAAATGCCCCCAAGCCTACTTACAATGCTCCACTTCAAAGAGGATGAGAAAGGGAAGAAATTCTTTCTGAGCTCTGAAGTTACACAGAAATGGATGACATCCGTACCCTGGAGGTAACAATTTAAGCCCTGTCAGACCTATGAAGGGAAAAACTTCCAAAACTCCTGAAAGAAACCTTCCCTTCAAGTCCCCTGGACTTCAGACTAAGACACTTCCAATTGAAGCACTTCTGTTGACCAATCTAGCAACCCAAACACAAGGGCCCATTCAAAGTAAGTGTTTTAAACAATCCCATGAAGCACAGTTAAAGCCAGAGCAAGCCCCAGACCACAGGAATACATTAAGCTAATTGAGGATATTCTCGACCGTCAGAGTGCATAGTAACCTTTCCCAAATGTTAAAAAGACATGGCAAGAATGGCAACAACTGCATCGAAATGGAAAATTGAAACTTTCTAAGCTACTACTCTTAATATCCTGTACTAACTAGACCTTCTGAGGGTGGAAGCATTCCCAGCAATCCCTGTTTTCAGGAAACAAATGTCCATGGTAAAGTCACCCTATAACATGTCCAGAACCAAAACAACTGACTGCTCAAAAGCTCAAGTGTCTCAATGCAGGTTCAACTCCAACTACCACTGTCAAGCTTATTTTAGGAGAGAGACCGTAATCGGTTATTCCAACCATTATTTACACCTGTACATATAAAAGAAGAAAACCTTCTCTGGTATTTACTATAAAACAGAGGCATTCAAAATTTGAAACACCAGAGTAAAACCTTTCAGTAGGAAAACCAAGACACTTGTCCTATTTAGCAGTGAAAGCTTCCCAAGGGAGAAGGTAAACTCTGTAGTTTACAACAGAATTTTCAACCTATCAGTAGTTGTTATTTCTTTATCTAAGCTTAGCTATAAATGAACACTAGCAAAGGTGTTCATTAAGGATCTAATTATATTGTAATAGTCAAAGTAACCTAATTATATCTGCTTCCAGGTTGAACTCAGAAAACTTCAGGATTCTTCAAACCAATTCCCAAAGAAATGGAAAAAGAGTAAATAAAACAACAAACAAAAAAATCATGGAAATACCAGCGTACACCTTGCTTTTTTTCCCCTACCTTAGTATTCAGAAGCAACAAGTCTGATCACCTAATACTGCCTTTTTCCAGGCAAAATCCTGGCTACTTAACACCTAGGAGAGGAGAAAGAAAAGCAACATCTAAGTCTGTGCACACTCAGCCATCATCTACCAAATGAAGCAAATGAAACACTGAGCCAGTCATGAAGGCATTTCCAGCTCAGAGTGACTTGTCCTTAATACGGATCCTCCATAAATAAGTCAGTGCTCTCCTTCCGGCCCACATGGACTGAAAAGGAAAAAACAAATTGACATAATGAAAATAACTCCCCCTTTCCTGTTCCATGACCTCCACATGGGGAAAACCACTAGAAAACAACAGTAAACTATTAGGTGCAAAAGGAAAACAGAAGGGCCACTGGCGTGCTTGCGGGTGCACAGAAAACGACAAGACTGTTTATGAGGGTCATAAACTCTTGCACGGGGGTGTAGGTTATCTGACATTGGCAGGGAATGAAGTCACACTATAAAGTATTCAGCATACTGTCTTTCTGTCTTTTCACTGTTCATTGCAAGGTTTTGTCTGCACACAGATTTATAACTCAGGAACATGGCAAAAAAAGGCAATGAAGAACCCTACAGTATTTGAGGTTAAAGATGTTGAAGTTTACTTCCATTCAATTTTTCCAGTGTTCATCAGCTATTCTGGCCTTTAGTTGTCTGTATCATTCTTTGGAAATTGTTGTCATGGCCACATCATTAGTGTACTCTGGGAAACTGTGCTCACAAGAGCCAGTAATACAAGACGAGCTGTGCTGCCAGCTTAGCCACTGTGTCTCAATGTTCTCAGGCACAGAAATACCAAAAAATCAGTAGATCAATTTATTTACTGTTTCAAACAGCTGCCTGGACACATTAAATGGTTGTGTGCTTCTCTACATTTTGTAATATATATTAACAGGTGCTTTATTACCATTTGTATTGTAGCATGAAATGTTTTCTTTACACAATCACAGACTGTCAAGCTGGGACTTGACTTTTATCTACAACAGAACTATATTTATTTCATTGTCAACTGAAAGGTGCACACCAAGATTTTCAGTATTAAAAGGCACTGTCAGCAACAGCACCTGCTACTCCAGCTATGTGGGAGGAGCAGGGAGGCTCCCAAACATGTTTGCACCTCACCTTATGCTACGGACACAGTGGATACCATGTTCATAAACAGTTGAAGTCTTCCTACATTTTTCTTAAATTAAATGTAAGAACACACAATTTAACCTATTTGAGAACAGAGTTAGCTTTAACAGTATGTAAGTGTTCATTTCAGGGAAAACAAATGGCTGAATAATTTCCTGAACTGTTTTAAGGAGATATATACCATATATTAAGACAGTAATTAGACAGTAAGTAAAAAAAACTTTTTTTTTTTCTTCGAAAATTTTGCCAGTATGTGGAAGCAATGTAAAATATAAGGTTATTTCAGCTTTTGAGTAAAATATAATACTGCTTTTATTCCGGTTCACTTTCCAAGTTACTCTTTATTTTTCCCTGTATCACCTGTAACCAACTACATAATAAAAAACCCCATGATTTCAGACAGTCAAACTGACCAGTGTTGTAGAGTATCAACCAGGAAAAAACCTCAAATTAGTAACTATACGACAGAAAAAACCAAAATTATTGCCACCTCTATCTAGCCATTGAAATATTTAAGACAAAGTATAATATACAAGTAACTCAATCAAAGCAAATACAACTTTATTTTTGATAAACTGTGTAAGGCAGTACCTCAAAAGAGCCTTTTCTAAAACCAGTGCCAATTCTCTCATGTCTGACAACATGTTTAGTTTCACATGCTCATTAAGCACCAAGCATTCTCCAAGCAGATCACTAACCAGACATTGTTTCAATGTAAAATTGAGGATTTAGTTTCATAAAATACAAAACATCCAACAGACATTAACAGGCAAAATTGTTTCCCAATTCATATAACCACGGATCCCCCCCATTTCCGCCCCAAAGGCATTCTGGAAAAATACTCTCAAAGGCAAGCACATGACAGTTCTTGAAGCACAGCTCTACCACAGAAAGCAACACTTACTTGTTACATATATACACTCAATCACATCCTTGCTTCCAAAATAACAGCTTTATAAATTAATATTATTTATTTATGCTAGCAAGTGGGAGTCAATTCAATAATTGGACAGGAAGCCAGACTACTGTGGTTCATGCATCAATGATATTGATGCAACCAAATTGTCCTTCTATTTCTTCATTTACTTTTCAACTTGCCTCTAATGGAAATAGGGACATAATTTAAGGTCCAGGGACTTGTACATGAAAGATAAAGGCAAAAATTAAGTCCAAAGAACTGTAAACTATGATGTAAAATCCAGAAGAGAGAACAGTTACATTTCAGAGTACAAGCTGAGTTATAGTCCTAACAGGTAGTAAATCTTTCATTTACCGTGTTAAAGAAACCAATCTGAAACAAAACTGATGAGAACAAACACATGCCATTTATGTGCTTTTTTTAAGATGCAAGCACCCATTTTAACTTCAAATATATGTTAATATTGCACTGAAAACAAAATAGAATCCTGACTGCTCTTCTCATGTTATAGTTCACCTCCTTTATGCTCTCTAGTAGAAGGATTTCATATGCTGTGAAATTATCTATGTGCTTACTGGTGAACTCAAGAGCTTGACCACTGGCTTTACATAAAACTGTGAGACTGAAGCGCTCTTCTTTTCAACCCTCAACCTATGTCCAACGGTACGTCAGACAAACTACTTTTTATTTTTTTACTAGTGCTCAGAGGCATTTGGAGAACAATCCCTACTTTCTGAAACATACTAAAATGTGCTAACACAGTGCTACTTAAAAATATGCAATAAATCAAGTGGCAAACCTTTCAACCATTGAACCTCGAGCTACAAACTTTTCCGTACTTCACGCTTACCAAAAACACAGCCAAATACACACAAGGTATGTCAATAACGAGTCTTGTCTCAAGATTTTTAATTATGAGAATGCCTGTGCGTCATTAGATATAGAAAAAGATTTTTCTATTCTAGAATATAGGAACAGAAATTCTACTCTAAAAATTCTCATGCAGCTTGAATTTCTTTATTTTCTGCATCAGGCACAAAAATGAGCACAGACTTCTGTTAGAAGGTAAGCTACAGAGCCTCATCCAGTGAGCCGTAGTAGAAATTTTATTGTACCTCATTGCTTTTGTTAATTAGCCATTTCCTTTTAAAACAGAATAAAATATGAACAGACAAGTGAACATTCCATTTCTGAAGTTGTAACCAGACTAACTCCATGACTGGCACAACTGGAGACAGTATTTCTATCCTTATGCCACCTGCTTACCCTCAGAGATTTTACTGCACGCTGTTCGGAGACTGCCGGGAGCCCTCAGGAATATGAGGTGACTGGGAGATGGGCTCTGGTGGAACGCAGAGCGAGCTCTCCTGGGCATTATTCATCTGCTTAATGCTGCTTTACAGGCAGACTGTAAGAGCATTCACCTTCAATCTGGTTTTGAAAGCTTCCATATCCAGCACTCAGGTGACAGCTTAGCCTAC
Source organism: Grallaria varia (assembly GCA_013396735.1). Taxonomy (NCBI): domain Eukaryota; kingdom Metazoa; phylum Chordata; class Aves; order Passeriformes; family Formicariidae; genus Grallaria; species Grallaria varia. The sequence continues at coordinate 761,062 of VWZG01009763.1, read as the reverse complement.
TCTCAGCCCACGTAAGTATTTCAAACAGCTTTGTGTTCAACATACAAGACTCCAGCTCTTTATAATTGGAAACCAGTGTTTGAACTCCTGGCCTTCCAGGCACACTTAAACAACACAGGGGACCAGAGCTGCAGCAGTTCATGTAGTACTCTCTGATATAAGAGGGAATTAAGCAGAAGCCTTTCTTAATGACAGTCTGCTCACTTGAAAGTCAGAAAGGCAAACAGACCCAGCTGTACAACTTCTTCAAAGGCAAAGAGCTGAACTGTTTGCAACCAGCATCTCCTTCCCACCTCCCACCACTAAAACAGGGCACTAGCTCAGGGAATCAGTAAAAGTATTTGCACACAGTAGTTTTCTATTCCTTGAACAGTTTTTTGGTCATCAACAAAAATGCTGCAGTTTTTTTTCAATGACTTTGTTACTTGTGCACTCTCATAACAGGACGATGAAGGATTGTCAGCAACTCACCTAGTCAAAGAGGGGAGAAAAAAAGAGACCTCCAGCTGGATGGGCAGAAGACACAGCAGGATACAAGGCTCAGGGGCAAAATCGGCATATAATTTCATCATTATAGAATCAGAGAATATTCTGAGCTAGAAGAGTCGAACTCCTGGCCCTACACAGGATATCCCCAACAATCACACCATGTGCCTCAGAGCGTTGTCCAAATGCTTCTTCAACTCTGTCAGGTTTGGTGCTGTGACCACTGCCCTGGGGAGCCTGTTCAGTGCCCAACCACCCTCTGGGGGAAGAACCTCTTTCTAAAATCCAACCTAAACCTCCCCTGGCACAACTTCAGGCCATTCCCTCAGGTTCTGTCACTAGTCACCCCAGAGAAGAGATCAGTGCCTGCCCCTCCTCTTCCCCTCCCAAGGAAGTTGTAACTGCAGTGAGGTCTCCCCTCAGGCTCCTCTTCTCCAACTGAGCAGACCAAGTGCCCTCAGCCGCTCCTCACACGGCTTCCCCTCACAGCCCTTCACTGAACTTCAATACAAACAATGGGATACTAAAAAATACCAACCTTTAAATATATAAAATCAGACTACAGACTGAAAGAAAAGAAAGAAACAAAAAAAATAACCATCTAATATTTACATACCCAGTTTTAGGGCAGAAGGAGTCACTTCAATCTCACCAATCGGCTGAAAGGCCGCCAGCTGAGTCGCCACCTCCGTCTCAAAATTTGAGTCTGGGCTGTTTCTGCCTGTCAGATTGCCATTGGTGCCATCAGTCTTACGGTGAGTTTCTTGTTCATCATAAACAGCAATCAGCTATCAAAACAAAAGATATACAGTTAGTATATTTAAAGTACTCCCAAACTTCACTCTTTAAAAAAAAAACAATGACTTATCTTTCCTTTAGAGTACAAAAATAACAATCTTACTCCAGAAGAGCTAACAACAGACAGACTCCAGAATGCATGAACTTTTACATTTAGACACATTGACTTCAATATGACTTAAGTATATGCTTCAGCATTGCCCTGTGCTGACACGCATTTCTTGGAGTTAGCACGCTACCATTAGTGAGCATTTTACATTATTCCAAAACACTCGCAGACAAACACGCTTAAAATGGCAAAACAGCATCTAATTCTTGGGGGTAGAGGGTGTTATTATTCTAAAAAATTTGAGGGCCACTGACTGACACGCTGCACAAAGGTAACACAACCACAGAAGCTGCACTGAGTGAGCAGATACACGTTTTATTTATAAGAACATAATAATTACACTCCAAGGACAAGATACATCCAGCACAAGGACAGAGTGTGAAGTCTCCCCAGTTGTCCGACCTGTGCCTCTGTAAGGATGAGTTTCTTGGTCCAGCTATGTACACATCCACCTGCACTCTCTACCCACCACGTAGCTACCACTTCCTCCCATTCTCTCCTACCAGCTTTCACAGGTGCATTCCTTCTGAAAACTGTCCCTCAGTCACTGGCTCTTCCACCCCTTCAGGAACAGAGGAAGGTCGAAAGTAAGCAATGACAGACAGCAAAATCTGTCCAAGTTCACACTAATGGGGACATGAAAATGATAAAAATCACTGGAATCATTATTTTTTGCCTCAGCTAACCCAGCTTTTCACAAAGACCTTCCTTTTGGTTCCTACTGATACAAAGCGATCAGACAATGTGTCTGCAGCTTCTTCAAGAAGTGACTCACATACACATGGCTGGGTGCATACTGTGTTATAGTTCCAGGAAAACAGTTAAATGTGTAATAGCTCTGGGAAAACAAAACAAATAATTACTAATTCCCTATGAACCTAAAGGAAGTAGAAGACGTGCTGTTCTCAACCAACAGGACACTTGGCAACCCAGAGCCCTCTCCAAAACCAGAGCAGCAGTTCAGGTGTTTTTCCTACCCCACCACCTGACATAACATAGTTCTTGTGCCATTTAAATGGCAAACTTTGATAATCACTGTGTAAGATATTTTCATCTTAAGGTGCTCATTCATTTTACTTTTTCTGAACTCATTCAGATTATCCTAATATTTTTCCCAGCTTATCATGAAAAATACCACAACACACACAACTGGTTAGACAGTGTCAAGATGTACATAGAAAAAAGTTAGGCATTGATTTAGTACTTTTTATGTCTCTGTTATTTTAAGGTATGCATACACACGCTTTCTAAATGCATATTAGTGCATCAAATCTCCTCTGACATTTCCAAGGAGTGTCGATAGTTACACCCTACAAAAAACAGCACACTGAAACAGAGACAAATGTTTAAAGGAACTCATTTGCCCAAGGGAAGAAATGAATGTATGAGGGGGAAAAGAAAAATCCTGAGGTGCTTCTAAGGGAAGAAACTGACATTTTCAGGTCTTCCACTCATTTATAATTTGGTTGCTAGAAATATGTCAGCTCATATTTACCAATGCACCTTTCAGAGACACACAAACCCCCTTAAATAACTGGCTAGAAAACTTGCTCTCTTTTTCCATATGGAGCCTGTTTCCTTTCCATGGCCATACAACTAGCTTTTACAGCATACAATTTGTTTTTTATTTGTCCAAAGCATATAGGAAAGACTAATTCCAACAAAAAGGACAACTCTCTTTGGGGCCTTATTCCTGCAAAACAGGAGAACTACCTAAGTGTTCACACTGCATTCATCACCTGGCCATCATTATGCCCTATGACTACATACAGCCAAAAAGGCTGACTTAGATCCAGACACCAAAACAAAATCACACCCTTTGATGTCTTTTGTTTCTAAAATGGCTATTCATGTTATTATGGAAGTCCATCTTGATTCGTTAAGTTCCACAACTACCATCCACCAAAAGGTTGGCTTTCTTAGCCCCCCTTTTGCTGTGGAAATTTAATTTCTAAGAAAGAGGCTGTCACTAATGAAGATGAAATTGGTGACTGTGCAGAATCCTGTCACTGAAAGCACCTTGGGATACAAAGTTCACTCAAGCATTCACAATGTAGAACAGAAGAAATGGAGCTCAGCTGTGATTTGATGGGAATGAATAACTGAATTCCTCAACTAAACCAAGTTTCCCCTTGGTTTCACACCCTAGCATATTCAATGCTGTATTACATTGGAATACTCTACGCTTACTGCCCCAGGATGTTGCGGAGGTGGAAAGTAGGTATTGGTTAAAAAAAAAAAATAATCTGACAAAGTGATGGAAAACACTAGCAAGAACTGTTAAATGGAAATGTGCGAGCACTATCTCAGCCTCAGAAGCCCCCAAAACATGTTGCAGTAAAAATTAGAAAGGCAAACCAGGAGAAACTGATGCTCTAATCACCCTATTTCTATGTGCTTCCTGCGAATGTCGCACTGCCTTTCTCGCAGGCTCACGAACAGCGTGGCACCATTGCCTGCTGCAGTTTCTAAGCGCTATACTTCTCCTTAGTCCCCCTTAGTTCGAGTAAATCCTTAAGAAAAATGATGATATAAAATCATTTTAGCGGGCAAGTCAGGTCACAGCTATAAGATCCAGCAGCACCAGCCAGGGCCAGGAGCTCGACTGCATCGTGGTGGCCACACCGCAGCCATCTCCATGGACCCTCGGCAGGGCTGCTCCTGCTCCTCACCTCGGTGCATCCCCCTCTGCCCCTGGCCGGCAGTCACAGCCCCAGGGCCCCTTTCAAAGGGCCCCTCAGGGAGCCCTGCCCCACACAGGGCTGAGGGCATCACTGGGCACCCGCCCCACTGCAGAGGGCCCAGGTTAAAACATAAAACAAAGTTTCAATTGCAACAGTAATGTCCACAGGTCACTGGGGGTCCCCAAAACACCTGCCCTGGTGACAGTGACTCTGCCCAAGAGCTCACAGGCTACAAGTCAAACACCTGCCTTGACACCTGGCCAGAAACAGCTGGTTCCGGCAAGCTGAGGGGCAGAAATTAGAGCCTAAAAGCGCATAAAACAAGCAAGTCTTTTCTCCCACCTAATGATATGGAAGGATTGCAAGTGGTTTGATGATCGTATCAGCTCTGTAGCCTTAAAGTACCTGTCACTTACACTCCTCGTTGAAGAAGGTACAGCAGACAGAAACATGCTGTCTCCTCCTCCCAGCTCAGCAGCAGAGGCACAAGAAGATGACAGCTCTGCCACGACTCCCCGTCCCACCTGCACCCACACCAGCACTCCAATGCCACACTCCAGGCTGGAGCAGGGAGGGCAGAGATGCAGCCAACGAGAGGCCAACCTCTGCGATACAGCCTGGCCAACGCCTGGCAGAAGAGTCCATCTGAGGTAGACCTGACACCCTCCTGCCAGCAGGGAAGGCTCTTCCTGCTGTCATTCTGTCAGTGAGGAACTTCCGTGGGAAGCCTGCAGTTCCCTGTCTACACCCAGGTACTATTTTGACAGATTAAAAAACCCAAGGAAAATGTATTTCTTTGCAGTATGGAACACACCAGTAATTAAGTAACATGATCTAGAGTATTTTTACAGAATGTGGAAAGGAGACGCTACAGTATTGCATGTGGAGGTAGCAAAGACGCAAAGCCTTTCCTCTCCAAAAAAATTAACAGCCACTTATTTTCTAAAATGTTTATTTAGGAGACAACTCTTTAGGACTGCAGTTGCACAAGCATTTTATCAGTAATAATTCTAACTTAAATACACTGCTAACCAATCAAAGTATTACAAATATCTGCCTCAGCCTTTCAAAGGGAATGAATATAATTAAGGTTATGCAAATCATCTACTCAAAAAATAATTGTCATAATTGACTTCTCATTTCCAGTATGGAAAATTCTTTAATTGGAACAGACTGCCAAAACTCTTCTGATTGAAAAGAATTGCAGGACACATTAAGAAACCCCCACAAAGACATAATGAAAACAACAACACTGCTTGCAACACTAGTTTATTCTTTACCAGTTCAATGTTTACAAATATTGAGAGTTCAGTAGGTCAGATGATTTTTATTTTTCTTGAACATCAAAATATCACTGTAGACATTTGTAAACTGTGGAAGTTAAGCAGTTTTGAACACTTGCTGTAGTCTGGCATCTCCGTTTTTAGAGGTTATTTAAAGAACATTAATATTTACTGTGGAAGATGTATGTATTTCTGTATAGGTGAAATGGTTCTACCCTGGTATTATTGCAATCTCTATTAACATCATACTAGTTACCTAGAAAATAAAAATCAAAGTATCAAAATTCAGTCCTTGTCTGTCATTTCTGATTACTGAACTCCTCCCTCCCAATGCTGACGTAAACACAAGACAAGCCAGCAATAAAGAACACTATTTTATTACCATTTTTGTTGTTTGTAGGTGGCATCCTATTATAAGGCAATGTAGTGCAGCCAAATTTAAACTTCGTACAGTGCCCTATGGCACAGCTCTTTTAACAGTTTAATGATATTTCAATTGCAAAGCTTGTGGAATAAGTAAAACAAGATTATGTTAAAATTATGTGACTATATTCACAGAGAGCAACAGACGTGCATTCAACGAAGATCAACCCTCAAAAACAAAAAAGGTGGGTAAGCAGTCATAGCAGACAATGGTGTCCCCAGGAGAAAAAGTGTTCCCTTATACCCCTGCTCCCATGTGGAATGCTACACCTTCCAGGGGGCTCTCAGTCCTTCCCAAACTCATGGCACTCTGCTTTGCCAGCCCCAGGTGCCGCAGCCTCGCTGCCCCTCCGCCTGCAGAAGGCGTTGGAGCGCAGGGCTCGCACCCGGACACGCTGCGGCCGTGCCACCCCGAGTGCTCAGCTGGGCACCACACACACAAGAAGCAGCAAGAAGAAGTCCTTCCAAATTAAAACTGCAGCAGTTTTGTTTTAGTGCTAGCTCATTAAGCTCATTTAAACAAAAACAACTTCATGGAGTTTCAGAATTCCAAAGAAAAACATCCTCACCTTTGAACAAATAACAAAGACCTTGCTTTAAGGCACTTGTTTATTAAGCCAAAACCAGCTGACTTTATGCTGCCCTACACACCATTTTAAAAAAGAAGTTTCATAATTATTTCTTTTCAAACTACATTTTCAACAACTGGATTAATGTTAATAAGGTTAAAAGCTCTATATTTTACTAGCTTTTCTGCACTGAATTAGAAAATAGACACCATTACTTCTTTTCTGACCCCAAACACCAGGCATGTACACAAAGTACTTAGGAAGAAATGGCAAATAAAAGCTTGCCTGCAATTAAATTAATCAGCTTTCAATTACTGTTAGGATAAAATCACTAAGAAAAGTTCTCAGCCATAGGCTAGCATTAGCACATGATTGAAAACCTACAATTTTCAATACCTGAAACTGTATATTCAGAAACAAGAAGGAATTAAATATTTAACTTCTATTAAATTTTTCATTCAAGTTGCATGGAAATTTTCCCCCCATTTTTTTTCACATTCACTTTATCTACATTCTTCTCTCACTTACAGACAACTGAAGATAGCAAAATGGTGGGTTTCTCCCAGACATATTTGTTTCCTGTTCATATACACCCCATCCATGACCAAATGCTCACTTAGGAAACAAGATCGTGGGGTTTTTTAACCATATCTTTACTTCTAACAGCCAGTGCTCTTGGCTCCTGTGGAAGTCATTACTACTTGCTTATAAAAATAAAGCAGCTAAAAAATTCTCCCATTTTTGAGTCCATTAGTAAAGGCTTTTCACAGAAAGCACCTGCATTTTAACAAAGAGCTGTCTGGAGGGGAAAATGAAAAAGCTCGGTGATTATTTCATTGAACTTCATGACACAAGGAGAATGACTGACGGCCACCACAGTATCACATTATACCTTGTTCTCTGGTCCCTCAAACTGGGATCTGCACATTACAAAGAGGCAGAAAGACACACAGCATTTCTAGAGGTGACACACTGATACCAGATTACAGCAATGTTCAAAATAGCATTTAAACAAAATTCTAGGAGCAGGACTTCACTTCTCCCCAGGTGCTTGCATATGCAAACCACCAGACTTGGATGGAAAAAGGCTGCAGTTGACAGCAGCCTACAAGTGACTAATGTAAAAAGGGAAAAGGGATTCCTTTTTCCCCCCCCTCCTTTCTTTCAGCAACTTTCCCTTTTCATTTATGTGTTTGGCAAGGACAGTTCTTTGCTGCAGCCATCTAAGGCACTCAAGCACAAGCACCAACACATGGCAGGGCAGGGTTATCTCTTAGCCAGCAGTTTGCACCAGGCCATCTTCAGTTCAAAATCTGATGTCTACTTTGAGGCTGCTGTGGCCCAAGTTTCCCTCTCCCCAACCACGAGTGCTACAGCTCTCTTGACCCATGGTGGGGCAGTTCAGGAACTAATGCAGGGAGAAAAGCAACTCTCCATCTCTGTGAACCACACAGGCAAATTTCTGTCAACACCTCACTGAGTTAACACTTCCTTAGCCTACCAGTCTGTAATCTTGCAGTGTTGATGGATCTCTGCCTCCTTTAATGAAGCTGGACGATATTTGTGCCCCCACTCCCATGACAGAGCGCTGTGCACACGCGTGTCACCACGCGTGAACACAACAGCAGGAACACTGCCACAGTTCTTTCAAGGAGTTCACCTTCCTAGCAGAAACTCTTCTATAGGCCCTTTTAGCTTATGTCCATGAGGGGACAAGCAGATTTCATCTCAAGGCAAGACAACCTAGAGTAAAATGTACCATATGCTGAAACAAAGAAAAACTTCACAAAGTCACTGTGAAAGTTGCTTCAGAACTCCACAAACTAACTAATGTAAAATCAGATTTTATGTATTACTTATGAAAGAATCCTGTTCAAATGGTTAAAAGATGAAAGACTAGTAACAGTGCAACATAGCTAGAACTAAGGTAATTAGGGTACCTCAAAAATGGATGAAAGTGTTATTTAATTTTTCAATTTAAAACTTTCCTGGAGCTCTACAACCTTTCCTCGGAATTCTTTCAAGGTATTTTTCTGGTATATACTGATAAGTATTTGAAATTGTATTCTTGCATAATAGTATGCCTTGGAATTCCTTAACTTAAAATAAAGGCTGTCAAGGAAAAATACCAATATACACACCATATGGCAATCCTTCCTTCACACCTACAAATGAAAACAAATTACAGATACATTACATAAAAGCTATGATGATTAGCTCATCTTGTTTACCTACATGCCAAAATAACATACACCAAAGTATATTCCCAAAGACCACCTGACACTTTTTCTACCCTTATTCAGACTTTTTTTTCCAGTACTGTCCAAAAGCAGCCAAGAACAGAATCCTCCTGCACCCAGTACAAACACTGGTAGCCTCTGCTTTTGAAAGTTTCCAAGGATAAAAGGAAAATACTAAAGAGAAGTAGCATACCTAGGAGAGAGACCAGTCCCAGCTCAAGACCCAGCTCTTTCAGGGGGAAAGGAAAGGAGTTTTTGAAAGGTCATGGAAAAAGAAAATAACTACCTGATTGATAAACCCTTATATAATTCTTCTTCCTGTCCAACCTATTCCTTCGTGGGCACACGTGATTGTACTTCAAACAATGCAGCTGATTGGGTACTTAACATTGATATTTGTGGCAAAGTTTGATGAGCCCTTCAAGCATGACTGAGATGTAATTTTTTAAGCCACTTAGTAACTACTTGAGAGCTGTTATGGAGATCCATAGTACAATACAGACATTCCTTGAGGGTTGATTCCGGGTAGCTTCCCTGGCAGATAAAAATGCTAGTGCTAAAATGTCAAGGATTTATAATTATGATGGCGGATGCATAAAACACATAAAACAAGCCTTATTAGGGTTGATTGAAGCAAATATACCAAAGGACATTTCTCCTTTCTTTTGTAAAAGATTCATGTTCAGTGCTATTTGTAGCCTGTCACACTCATTACGTTTTCATGTGAAATAGCTTCTGAGTTTTGCTAGATAACAAATGCCCTTTGCTTTTTTTTCTTCCTCTATCCAAGTGAAAAAAAAACCAACCTAAATAGAAGGAGGATTGTGGAATGCAAGACTGATTATTTCCTTTCTGCTTAACTTGAAACTGAGTACTTTCACCTATATGGACTTTACAGAAGATGAGCTGATTTCAGAGAGTCCATCTAAAATGGCACCGTAAAAATGCAGATAATTTATATGAAAGACTGCATTACTTACTAGAACTGTGCTTGTCAAATGCACTTATTGTAATCAGTCACTGAAAAGGAAAAATTTACTGTACCATGAAATAAGACAGTCTATACTTAGAAATGAAAGTGACATCTTAGTTACTGTATTGTGGGTAAGCAGCAATAAGCGTTCACTCTCATAATATGAATTATAGCAATTTCATAATAAGAATTATCTTACTGTGGAATACTACTTCAATACTAAATTAACAACTTCGTTACAGAACACCGCAAAACCCACCTGACAGAACAAGCACTCTTGTTGAACAGAGAACCCACAGCAACACTGGATACTCCAAGCCACACATGGTGAAGTGAGGAGATGGGTGGAAAGCCAAATGAAGGGAACTCAAACTGCTCCCAATTCCTACTGTAGCACAGGCATTCCCACTCCTACTCGTCCAGCATCGATCTCTTCTCCCCACCCTCTCACACCTCTCTAGATGCTTTCGAAGTCATGGGAAAGCTGATAGATTGTAAAAATCCACACTATTGGGCTGTCCTGATTTAAGGCACAAAGAAATGTTTAACTGGACTGCTGCTGAGCATTTAATTACAAGAACAAACTGAGCAGGTCTTGGACCTACAAGTTTCTTCACTGCTGGGGCATTTCTACAGGTTTTTTAAGGACCCCAAAGCAAGAACAAGCAAGCACCAAGCCAGCCATGTGTGAGATGGCAGTAGGCATGTGGATTCATAGTTCCTAGTACCTACAGCACTCTCAGTCCTCCTTCCCAGTAGTTTTCCTTCCCGCTCCCCTCATACCCTGTGTATACTTCTCAGCACATCCACATGCATGCTTGTGAACTCTCACAAATTCCCACAGATTGCTTGACCATGATGATGCCAGTTAAGGTGACTGAGACATTGCACAGCTTTGTATAAAAGGGACAGAAGCTGATTATGAAGCTTCTGACCCTGCTTAGCTACACATGCTTAAAGAAAGCATTAGCCTTCAGTACACTGCCAAATGTATCTGCAGTACCAACAATTTTTACTTGTTCTCACTTTTCTCTTCTAGTGTCTCAGTTGCATGCAATGAATACAAAATTTAAGAGTCCTCTCAGGTACCTTTGGATTATAGAGACAAGTGAAAATCCTCAGAAACTTAAACAAAATAAACTGTGGAGAAGAGACATTATATCATTTCAAGTAAGACCAGAGAGTATAACTGAATTTCTTATGAATTTGCATGGCACTTCCTGCTCTATGAAATCATTTATGATGCTACAAAAAAAAAAATTAAATTGCATTAAGCACTTCAACCTTCATAAATTTTCCAGATTCCAGCCTAATAAGTAGGGCCCAACAAACAACTTACGTTGAAAGAGTCCTCTGGAAGTCACTGGTCCACTCTTTCACTCAAAGTAGAGCCATGCAGGCACTTGGCTCAAACTTTGAAGTTGGCTCAGGTTGCTCAGAGGACAACCCAGTTACGTGCATCTCTAACAAAGAGGATTTCACCAGTCTCCAGGCATCTGTTCCAGTGCTTAACCATTCTTGTAGTGCCAAAAAAGGGTTTCTCTTAATAGAATCTTCCTCACAACCACTCAGTGTTCATTTACTCTTGTTTTCTCACTGTGGACTTCTGAGAAGGTAGGGTGTAGTCTCCTCTACACTCTTCCAGTAAACTGTTGTAAAGAGCAACAAGATCCTCATTATCCTATGAAGGTCACTCACCCTTTCCACCCAGGTCACACATTCAATCCCTGACCTTGTTGGTGGCTCTGTGCTGAGCTTGCTCCAAATATGTCAGTATCTTTCTTGCATCAAAACTTGACACAACAGTCCAGGTGTGGCCTCAAGTGCCAGACAGATAGAACTGCTTTCCTTGACTACTGTCTCGAGTGTGCATTTAGCCTTCTTAGACGTAAAGCTGTGACAAACCCAGATCAACTTCTACCAAATCATATTTTTTCTCTCTCACTGATCTGACAGCATGCATCGTGCAAAAATAAGTTTTTGCTTTGGCCCCAATTACTCAATGACAGCATACAAATAGCTGTTTATTTGGGTTTAAACTGCTTTGATCTTTTTAGAGGACATTATAGGATGGGGCAATGGAACTTTGGAAGTCCAAAAAAAAAAAAAGGCAGCACAAAAAATACTTGAATTGTAAAACCCATCAGGAAGTGTAAAACCATCTGTACAGCACAGCACACACAACAACTTCCACTAGTACAGACAGGCTTGATAAATCTTGGGATGTTGCCACACGTCATGCAGTTCTCACACTGTGTTTCTGTCTGTGCAGAAAAACATTTCAGTATTTACAACTGCCAAGAGTCCAATTCCACTGATGCCTCACTTAGTGAGACTGCATTATTTGCCCTGTCTCTGACAGTTTATATGTCAGGCTCTAGAAAGGCAAAAGTAAGCTTACAAAACTGGTTGTCACCTTGATGAGGAAAGGTCTGTCCCTAATGATAAACTAATGCTATCAGTCTCTCCTAGTTTGTTATTAATTCTGTCAATAAACAGCATTCCCAGGCAGTTTCTAGTGCGTTATAATAAAGCATGCACAGCCCTTTAAAAAAAATAAAAAATCCACAACAGAAAATGAGTACCTTTTGCTTTTCAGTTACCTCATTTTCACAAGACTTATGACCCTACATGCTTCTGCAGAACTCAGCTGACCTTGACCTCAAGCAACCATGTTCCTAAAGAAAGCTCCTAAACATCATCATCCTTTTACGCATAAAATTTGAGACAGAGGAAAATGAGGGGAGAGAAGTTTAACACTAATGCAACAAGAACGTCACCAAAATCCTCGGAAAGAATTCAGTAATTGGCTAGTTCACACGGCTTCTTTCATCATACTCGTTAATAGAAGACTGCAATCACTGTCACCCACTGAAGAACCGTGTTTTTTTTCTTTTTAAGGGCAAATCAGTTTAAGAAGTCTACAATAGACACAGAAGAAATCTATAAAGTTACGCGGCCTCAGAAGATCAGTAACACACTGAATTGTGAAATATTCAGAAACTTTAGAAGCAGCGTAGTGGTTCCAAACACTGCAGCGCCAGAAATACACATTCTAAAATGAACTACCAGAACAGAAGGACTAGAAAAAAAATTTATTTTGACTTGACATCGCAGTGCACCATTAGTGTGAAAACAATAAAAGCAGAAGTAACATTTCTAGAGATAGGCACAGCTCTGGCAATAACAAAAAACCCTTCAGTGACAATTACTCATTTCAGCAATCAGTTCACAACAGACATCCTACTGCTGCCGTGCCCATTATACTCCTTAAAAGAATGGTCTACATATTAAAAATTTCAGTCATTTTTTACCCTGACATTAGCTACCCACAGTATAACTTCATAGATAAGTTTCTTAATTTCTTAGTAAACAGATTAAACATTGACATCATGTTCAATATTCGCAGTAAAATTAAGCATACTTTTGAGGTTTTCTGAGAGTTATTCAGAATTCAACTGAGAAAAACAGTATTTGCAAAGCCAGCAGCAGCAATATATGTATACATATATGTTATGCACACCTTGGGCATGAATGTGTTTACAAGCCAACAAGACCTCACATAAACACTCTTTCCACTACCCATGCACTGATATTCATTATTCAAATAGTAACACACTCTGCTAAAACAGAACGGAGAAGAAAAAAATAACAACCATTTGAAAAATTACAGTATAGTAATGCTCTTGTCCTTCCACAACAGTATAGGATCCAAAAAGTAAAACCAAAGTACATTTCCTGTAAGTGATATTATAATTGCTCATTAGATGAATGTTCACACAAACCTCATTTCTAAGGCTGAATTTCAATACCCTATTAAGCATAGTGGTGAACATTTACTTGATGCAAAGTTTTGTGTAACATTTAGCTATAAAAATGTGGACTGCAAGTCTGACCTCTGAGCAATGATTAAAATTATCTTAGCAATTCTTAAGGAGAAATGTTAATTTCTCTAAGAAAAGTGTTGAAAGAAAAGGGAACTTTTCTGTTGTACTGAATATCCTGCAAAACACTAAGCATTGTTTCTTAGCCACACTAATTAAACTAATTCTTTTTATTAAATATTACAAAACACTGAAGAATATATTTAATCGAGATTATGAATTCAATTAACAGATTTCTATTACTCTGAAATAGTGTTTCAGTGTGATCTGAACTTTTTGGGGAAAAAGTAATATTCATGCTTAGGGCATAGTTTAATTTCGATTACAGTAGTTTGAATATTCTGCAAAACAGTGATATGTCTTGGGAATAAACTACTTCAGACCATTCAGATCATTACTCAGAAATTTCAAACGTGATTTTTCAGAGAGAAGCTTGTTCATCCATTTTCCACTCCTCATTACAAATTATAAGTGATCTATTCATAAAGCAAAGCTTTTTATAAAAAAAACTTCAAAGTGACTGATATACCAGGTTCCAGTTTCAGAAGCTAAACAATGAACTCAATAAACAACACCATGGGAGAGGACTAAAATACTTTCAGCTAACGGAAAATTCTTCTGAAACTTTTCCATTGTCATGCATGTTCAAAATACTGAATATCACAAAGTCATCAAAGCAGAAGGCACACAACTAGCTCAGTATTTTAGCCTACTCTGAAAAAATAATCATGGCTATTCCCTGACCTACCCATGCTGAGGTCTCACCAGACTCTCTAAAGAAGAATTCATGTTTTCCCATCTTTACTACTGGCACTTGAATAGATTCATAGTAGAGTCACATTTGCCTTCCTCCCTGTCACATCACCTTGTTACCTCATGTTATTCGAAGGGTCTGAAATATATGAATGTTCTCGTTGCTAGGAAAAAACCAACAATATTGATTCAGTTCTTTGCCTACTTTTATGAAAGATTTTTTTTTTTTAACATTTTTTTCCAGTGTGAGAAAAAAACCCAATACCCTATTATGAGAGTGACATTCTTCCTCTGAATCAATTCCTGCATGTGTACGGCTTTCTGTTCTTCTGTGGCTATGCCACACTGTGCACTCAGTCCCCTCCAGGTAAGCATCACTTTCATAATGGTGTGCTGCTTTCTGAGGCTTCCGAGGCTTTAGAGAACACAAGGGGAAAAAGAAATCCACACAGAAAAATTCCAGACAAGTTAACAAATATATTCACTCTGCCTTGAATCCTTATCCTCCAGTCAAATTATTTTCTTTCCCAGAGACTAAGAGTGTTTTTCCACAGTTAGCTGAAATCAAATCTCAGGGGTTCCTATCCAGTGTAAGTTACATTGGTTTCTATTAGTAACTCAGCAGACTGCAGAACTTGACACTGGTCTTCAAGAAGGTCCCCCAAGATCTAGGTAACCAAACTTGTTTAAAAAGAAAAAAACAAAACCAAACAAATCCAACTAACCAAAAAAAAACCCCCTGCACTCAAAAAAAAAAAAAAAGGCAAACTAAAACAACACAGGGCAAAGACACTGTAGCAATGAATGGGAGCCACACCACAGGCGGCAAAGCCCAGGATGCCCAGTATCCACTTTGACACAAACTGGAGAGAGATGTTTAAAAGGCAATAAAATGCCATTCCTTTCTCTCACAGGTTTTACTTTAACCTAGACATTCTATCTGGGCACCACACAGTCTGAGGCTGCAGACTGGAGCCCAAAGGCCAGGTACAGCTTGGTTGCTCTTACTGGGCGCTCTGTGGGCTAACACGACAATCATGCCAGAATGGCATTTCCACCTGCCTCTCCCACAAGTGCACCCTCCACATCTGCCCTGCCCAGAGATCCTGGGATTTCAGAAAAGCTGAAGAACAGAAAGCAACAGAAGTTCAGCTACTCTTCAGAGTCTTTAAGCGACAGAGGAAAATGTGCCCAATACCTACTGCATGGGATACATAATCTCAACACACGTTCTAACCATATTTGTGCTAAACATTTATTTTTGCTCTTTGCTTTTCCCCATATGTGCTCTTTAAGGTTACCTAGGAATCACATACAGGTCTTAATGAAAATGAAGTTTGCAGAGCTGTGCTCCCAAGTCTCCTGCATCCTGCTCTCTTATCAGTGGCCTACTAATGACTACTTGGTCCTTGGCCACTTGACCTTCAGGGCTTTAGTACAGGGAAGAGCCAAAAAGGGCAGCACCATCCCCTACCCTGGGCTCCAGTTCAAAGTCATCACAGTAATCACCAGAAAGCTTTGATGTGTCTCCTCATTCTGTGCTTTCAGACTATCAGGAAACTCTACAGCTTCCCCTGACTCATCTGAGTTCTTAGCCTTTGGACATGTCACCCCAGTCCACCATGATTATGAATGTGCACTAATAACTTCTGACCTACATATCAACACAGACTGGCAGCATGGAGAGAGGTAGGCTGTTGCCTCAGCTGTAGGGTAATGCACATTAGACTCAAAAACTGTCAGGATCCTACAGTCAATTCCCACCCTCCCGAAAACGGCTCACAAATAGCATGTTCCTATGCAACATTTTAAGGAAACTATTGACGAGGGGAAAGCCTAGAGCTCACCACATAGAGCTAGAGCTTCCTGAACAGATGAAGTGACGAGCTCCCAACAGCCCCAGATGCCAATGCTTTGCAAAGAATATATTCTCATTCCAGTTTATCTAGACAATTCAATTCAACAAGAAGTACATTCAAAATGGAAGATCATCTGAGCACTGAAAGCAGGGAAGCTCACTAGTCCGTCTTTCTTTCTTACAGCCTCTGAAAAACAACTAAACGCAAGTGCTGAGCGCCATTAGCTCTAAGACCAGGAGGAACTTCTCCTGGTCTCACCTCCTTTATCAGCTCCGTAGTCTATCATGCATCATCTGCAAACTGCTTCTGTTCAGTAAGTCAGTGTTACTTCCCAATACACATCCAGAATGCTTCTCATTTTTTCCTAACTAAAATTCATTTTAGCTCTCTGCAGCTTTAATTGAACTTCAATTACTAAAACTAGCTTGACACAAACCATGAAGAAGAAATTAATAGTCTACTAAATAAGAACTGTCACTCAGCATTTCCAAAGCTAAATGTAAAAATTAAGACTGAATAAATGTATGCTAAGTATCATTGCATAAATATGCATATAATGCATTTTCCTCTTTTAAAAAAGTGTTAAATTTAATGTAAAGACATTTAATTGCATATCAACATTTTAGTGGTGATCAATCACTGAAAATCAATTACTCTTTTAAATAAATGCAGAAATACATTTAATTCAAATCCAATTATATTTTTGTTTACTTTTCAATTACTTAGACTTCAGGCAGTTGACTCCATGGTCAGGAAATAGGATCTCAGGACATAACCCCACTAGCTACTAAGGCCTTTTTCCCTTCTGCAATCAAAACAGTTGTTATGCTGACAGTGAAACCAACTGGCAACCCAAAGTTCTCATCCAAAACTGCATCACTGCATCCACGCTCAATCTCTTTACAGATTTTTTTTATGCCGTTAAAATATTCCAACCTTATTAGAATGCAAATACAAAGGCGTAGAGAGAGCACGCATAATACCATTAACATTCAAAGATTTCTTGGTCCCCATTATCAGATATTAATTCTCACATTAACTGATGTTTTGTTAAAAAAAAAAAAAAAAAGAACGAATCCATTAGCAGCTGCATTAAAAGTGAACAAAAGAGGCAACAACTGCTTATGTGATTATGCACCTAACCCCGTCTGAAAGTTTCCGTATCCAGGAGCACCAAACACGGCGCTGCTTCAACTTTCACTTCATGCCAGGGATGTGGGTACATGTTACTGAAAATCAACCTTGACAAGGTGTCCCCCCATACCAGTATTTTTAGCAAGCTTTGAAAAACACTCATTTTTAGCAAATCTCTAGATGGTTTCCTTTAAGGTCTTTTAAAGCCACAATATGGTACTACTGAGGGGAAGAAGAAAAAAAAAATGCATTTTTTCACACAAGGAGCATGTTTCAGTTCCAAGTCCAAGGTGGCAGTTGCCTGCCAGGAGCCCACCAGTAGATGGAAGAGCCCAGCTCCAACAGGCACATGGAACATGGTGAACTCCCAGAGCAGGTGCACCCTGGACTATGCAAACTTCCCTTGATGTGCTTCTCTCTGCTGCGTATGATGGTGCCTGGCCCTGTTATTGGGAATAGCCGAAGGAGCCTGGCACTTCGTACAGGGGGGAGATGGCAGGCAAACAGCTACACTTGGGTTACAGGCACACAAAGAGCACTTTTCCACCCTAGCAGTGACTTTATTACTGGATAAACATTGGCAAATGAAAGGCAGAGCCTGTATGACACATTTTCAATACAACTTGCATTCTCTGGAAACCCACGAGTACAACATTCTCCAATCAGTACTATGTAAGCAGAAATCATGTAAAGTCACAGCACATCTCTGTTGTAGTTGTATTCCCACTCATGCCTGCAGAAGTCTACCATTAGTTTTCCTCATCTTGGACCTGTGTTGACCAACTTAATTAATCTGTAAGTCTCCCCAAAACATCAGCAGAAATGCCATAAGATGTACTGCACATCCAACCAGATCAGAGCCTCACCAACATTCAGTAAGTTACTCAATTAGTATTTCCTCAAGCATTATTAAAAACCACAAGTTAAACCGTCTGAGTCACTAATGGCGGGTGATATATCTATATTGTGGGCACTTTCTTCCACACCATATGAACAGGAAGCCTATCAACTAGTTATAGCCCCTCTCAAAAGTCTGGCACTTCCACTATTCCCTCACAGATGTTCACATTACCAATTAATCATCACCGCAGGGAGCCTCGGCACAGAGGCTAAGGGTTGAATATACTCACTTCAATCTTACTTTGGAACCCTTTCAATATTTTCCAAAACAAGAACAAAACATAAGTGAAAGAAATTAAATAATTCACATCCACACACAAATATATTTTATGCAGCACAATGAACTGCCCTATAATCATGAGGTAAAATGATTTTAAGGCAACACAAACCCCCAGTTCTAGCTCCACTATCATTATATAGATTCAGATGCCTTTAACAAGGTAAACTAACCATTTATGAAATTCAGAGCATACACAAATACTGAAGCATTCTGAAAAGGAAGATGAACTAAATGCTAGCACCTCTGCTAGCAAACAGGAGTTACTTGTATTAAGCATGGAATTAATGTACTACAAACAATGTAAGACAACATGAAGAATTTCCCCATACTTCAAGTGAATGACGTATTAAGGTTATTAAACATTTTCTATTTCCACAAATAAAAACTGCAGAACAGTTATATTCTAATTCCTTAATTTTAACTAAAGCACCTAATTCCTACACATCCAGAAGACCACACTGGTTTCAGTAAGCTAATTTGTTGCTAACAGCACACTCTACCCATGCACTAACAATGGAAGGTCACAAAACCAGTCAGGTACAAGTGTACTGTGTGTACATACATATTTAACAGACTTGTGAATTACAATAGAATTATCATTCCTACACCCTCAGCAGACATAAAGGCACAATGAAGCCGATTTATCCAAGACTGTGCAGGATATCCATGACAAACCTGGAGTTAAGCCTACCTCTCTTAAGTAGTGATCTTTTTTCCCTTATTATAATTTTTTGTCAATAGCTCAAGTGCTTTACAAATCTTCATATTAATTTTACATCCAGAGGAACTGCCGTGCACTTACCATGACTGCCCACAAAACCCATGAGACATCTCAGAACTGATGGTGCTGCTCTGTTACCCAAGAGGCCTCAACAGCCCTGCAGGTCAATCTGAGCACCCCAAGTGCCACAAGGCAGTAGGAATTTAAACCTGTTCTTTTTAAAAGGAAAGAATTTCAACATCACGTTCCATGTTGTTTCAAGCACATGTAAACAGATTCCACATAAATAGAAAGGTATTTGAAATTCGAATTCTTTATTCTGGGTTGCAGGTGAACCTTCAGTTTTCCAGAACTCTGAGCTCTCACAGAATACATAAAACTGCTTGTTGTAAGAAATGACATCATTAGAAACCCCCACCATGTAGTGACTTGCACTTTAATTGCTTGCCAAAATGCTTTATTGGGAGCATATATAGTCTGCAGAGACACGCAAATATTGCTAAGCAGAATCCATGCGCCCTCCATAAAGCATGTTTTCCAACTTCGTATTTCTTTGTATGGAAACCGAACTCCCATATGAAGAGATGGGAAGTTTAGAACTGCTGATTCACTGTGCAGAAGCTCCTACTCCTAACATCAGTCTGTACTCTAAAATAACGACACTCAGCTGCCAGGCTCATATGTAGACAGTGCTGTTATAAAAAAAACCCTTAATTGTCTATGTGGCTGACAAGCATACTCTAGAGTCTGAATGTTTTCCTAAACTATACATTTCCCAAAATTCATGCATTTTATGACAAATCAACACTACATCCTTTCCCAAATCTCATATTTAAGCATACTCTCTCAAAGGGAGAATAAATTTCAACAGCCTATAAAGCAGTTGGGTCTTTCACAAGCCATCATCACTGTTTCTATACAGTAGCAGAGCAGACAGCAGTATTTCAGGGTAGAGAAAAACACGCAGAAACCAAAGAAAATGCATAATTCAGGAGGCAAACTAACAAAATCAAATTCTTGATATGTGCTATGAGAGCCTATACTTTCAAGGTCTTCTAGAAACATGCACTTTTCTTTGTTGGAAGCGAAGTATTTCAAAACACAAAAGTGTAACGGGTAACTGGAAAAAAAACATACTAAGAATTATAACTTCAATATAGGTAAGGCGTAAGTGTTGCAAACCCACCTTAGAAGGAGTTAGGAGAAGAACACCTACAAGCATGCTCTAGCTTTCAGTAACAGACTACCAGACCTTACAGGATTTTAAAATATTCAGGACTCAGCTTTGAAAGCTGCAGAGATGTATGAATGAAAAGCAGGAAGTTAAAACATTCCAAAAAGTAACTGAAAGACTTGAACACTCCCATTAAAAGTCGGCATATATGAAATGCACCCCACAGCTTAATCAAACCTGTACTTAAAAAATAGGGGGTGGAAGAATAGAAGCAGTTTCTTATAGTCTGATCACAAAGAAGAAATTAAATTATAAGTAACACCATTCTAATGAACCAGAACTGATTACAATCTTTTCTTATGAAAAGGTATGCTAAACCAACAAATAAAATGCATCAGAGCTTGGTAAAGATCACTAGTTTAGCCTCAATGTTATCTACTGCACATCTGCCACACCACATTATCTTACTACTCAAGCATCATTTTTGCATTTTAATGTAATAGCTCCATCATATTAATGCCCAAGACATTTCAGCTGTGTTTCAAGTAAATAAGTGGACATACACGAATATTATGCATGGCCTGTATCGTTGACACTAAGCAAAGAAAATGTGATTAGCACCAAATTGCATCTGACAGCAGAATCAGAAAGCTGTCAAACACAATGACATGGATTCAGTTTTTAGAAGGTAAAAGGGGGAATAAAGAAGCTGGCCAGTCTGGCATGGAGACAGCAATAAAACACAACAGCTCTGATAAATTAATTCATTTACTTATGAAAAATTAGAGGCTTCCACATGCAGCTCTCATTTATAATCTTGTCAATCTGGCAGAGTAAATAAAAAGCCTATACAATGCATAGTGGGATGGAGGAGGAAAAAAACAAAAGAGGCTGAAAAAGAAAAAAACAGATTTTTGCATTTAATCTAACAGAATAATGTCTTACATTAAATCACACCGGATCAAGCCTTTGATAGGAGTGACTAATGCAAGGATATATTATAGCAGGGGTTACTGTGTTTACTGAAGACACAGTGTTAAAACAACAGGAAGGTTTGAGATCAAACACTGGTAGCCACAAAAAATTAATATTTTACATCTTTTACATGCAAGAGATGGTATTACTAATAGTCTATCAAAAAGATGTCAGAAAGAGCGAAAAAAAGCGAAAGTAAATTCAAATGAGTGTTCCCTGGGACAAGAAGGGGCTGTAGAAGGAGGTGATATCCTTGTAACAGCTGGTGGGGCCATTAACAGCACTGCCTTGGAAATCCTTTCCAGGTAAAAGAAGCTCTGTGACATCCTGTCTCCGCAGAGCTTTCCAAGATGTTCTACCTGGATCACCAGGTAGACCAAGCAGTTAATACCTCAATAGCAATATGGATACAGCAATTTTTTCAACAGAGTTCATTGTTGTAACAGGGAGATCAGAGAAATACCAGCCTTTCACAGGAATATTTCAGTGTCTGGCAACTGCCAGTAGGGTGAGTTCAGACCAGAAAATAACAGATTTCCTGCTAATGAAGGAAAAAAACTACCCCTATCTTAACAAAACAGCATGGACCACCACCATGAAATTGTGAGGCCAACCAGCACAGAGGATGGAATTTCACCTTCCAGAATTTCCCACTTACACTGATCCCTGCAGATCTATTAAAATCCTACCTAAGCCACATACCTTGGCCACAAAGTGTTTAGGGTACAGTCCATTCATATATAGCCCTGAACACTGGAAAGGCTACCGCAAAATCTAGTGAAAGAGCTGCCCCTACCACTTGCCAGACATTTACTCTAGAGCAGCCCAGAAGGCGTCCAGGAGATCAGACGGCCACTGTGCTCCAGAAAATTGCCTGCTCCCAAAAGCCAGCATCAAAAGATAAACTAGGCACTAGTAGAGTTCTCCCCCTGTTTACTACACCTGCAGTTCATAGGGCAGGGCAGACCAGCCCTCCTACTGACAAGCATACGAGAAGTCTGTGGCAGCCCATTCTGTGGCACAGCTGGAACCACAGCCCATTATCATCTAAGCCTAGGACTGATGGCTTAGCCCAAAAACACTCCTCTCCCTATCAAGTGTACTTCAATCTACATGACATTTTATTTTTATCAGCATGTGTGGAGTGGTGGAAGAAAGAGTGAAGAAGGAAAGTTTCACCTCTAAACCAACAAACAGGGCAGCAGAGTCAGGTCTGGGCCACCACAGCAGCTCTGTGAGCCTCGTGCCCAGCGCTGGTGTCACTGCTTACACCCTAACCTCCAGAGTTAAAAACAATCAGGACTTGTACAGGGCTGTTTTGAAATCTGGGAGATACTTGAGAACAGACACTTTCCAGTTCACTTCGGAGAATCAATTGCAATCAACCTATTTTCAGAAAACAGCCCTCAAGATTTTGACTTTTGTACCTTTCACACATATGCCACATACCTCTAAGCATTATGGTGGGTTTTTTAAAATATTTTATTTTAACTTATTATAAGTAAAATATTTTCATTTTGGTCTATAAAGAATGTACTTTGTAACCAATTCAATATATATACAATTCAATGCACATATACATTCCGTTTGACACCTTCTGTTGCAAATCCACAGATTAAAAGTGTTGCACGGCCAGCTGGGACTTACTTGTGAATTTCTGCAAGATTCTGCTTTTCTTCCCCATCTGAACTTAAAGTATGCAACCCTTATGCTTGAGGATTCAATCCTCCAAATTCAGGCTTCACCCTGGCTATATAAGATCAGGAAAAAACTAAGATGCCCATTGCTTAAGCACCTAAGAGGAAGACAGTTAAGCAGTACTAGGGACATAACTCATCTCCCATCTGTCCCTAGTGAGAGACCCAGGGAAAAATTGCATGTTATTGAAATAATTTATTTTACCAGTGTCGTGCAACTTCACAACAAAACCAAAACAATCCTGTAGCATTCCTGAGTGGAATATTACTACATTATCGTCCAGAAAAAATGTGGGGTTTTTTTTTTGTTTGGTCTGTTGTTTTGTTTTGTTTTTTAAATATAAAAGTGCAAATAGTAAGGTTTTAGAATTAGCCAGTACTTCAGGCTCTCTGCCGATTTGTGGCCTGCTTTGCTTTTCCATCACCGAATTTTACTCCACCTTTTGATGTAAGAGAATCTTCATGTACTTTATGAGACCAACACTCAGGCCCAGAAGACGGCGCCAAGTGACCCTGAGGAAGCCACAGGTCAGGCTACCCAAAAACATTTATGAACTGACCACTCAGCCTTTCACCGGTCAAACCCACAACCATAACCTCCAATGAATTTTTAATTCTTTCATAACTGATTTTTACAAAGCTCTGAGAGAGGCAATTTAAAAGGCTGCACTGTATGCATCACTGGCAACACAACCAGAGGAAAAAAAAAAGTAATTATTAAATGACCTCTACATCTAAAATTTTAACATCCAATTTCAGAATTTCAGCCAATTTCATGCCTTAAGTAATGAAAACCGTGCATATATACAAGTTTACATGACCTGCTGAACTCAGAGCATAACCACAGTAGGGAGAAGGGGCAGGGGGAAAGGCTGATGGCACTCTGTGACATCCAAGCTACAGGAATACTTAGTGTGCCCGGTTGAATCTCCATACCAGGTAATGCCTGTTAATGATAAGCCACTTTACACCACTTAACTGCCCTTTTAAAGCACGTTAAAAGTACACTTTTCAGCATGAATACCTTTTTATTTTGATGCTACCTGCTGCACTATGGAAATGCTGCATTACAGCTCAGAACTACGCCATAAAAGCCTGGCTTATGATTAAATTTGTTGTACTGTACCTGGAGCAGAGTTTAAGTGGTTTTGTTGCTTTTAAGGTACACAGCTAAAAAAAACATCCCAAGCAGCTAAAAAAAAATCTTACTAAACAAGTACATTAAAAAAATTACCTTTCTTAAAAATCTAAAGCTGCAAATACAAGAAAGCACAGACCAGATAACTGCACAGTCCCACTGTCACTGAGAATTTCACAACTGGTCACAATAAAAAGCATTGACAGCTGTAGTATCTTGAGCATTTGCTGCTCAATCAAAACAGATTTTTGAAAACATTTTCCTATTTTCTTGTCATCTGCACTATTGCAAGAGAGCAACCTTAGCCCATAATGCTGAGACAAGATCACAGACAAGACAGCAATGCTGGAACAAGCATGTAGGAACAGGGGAGAGAGGACTTCAATTAACCATTCTTTACCTTCCTTCTCCTTCTCTCCCTTTAATCTGTTTCGCTATCTCCATACTTGCCTGGCATGTTTCACTTGTTAAGAAACTTATGAGCTCTTTATACCTTTTTTCCCCCCCAAATTCCAAGAGAGGCACTGATATTAAAGTCAGCTGCAAACAAGTATTGAATTGCAGTCCGGGTAATTTATTTTCATTCCTAATCCACGAGTTCAAGTAACTTCAGCAAAGATTTAAATATTTTGAAATATTTAAATCTGAAAACTGTATAAAACCAAACATTTCTATATAAGCCCAACTTGGCATAGACTGGGGTCCAGATCCTGCAGTGTTTGGCCTATTCAGTTAAATTTGGGGACTATGCCCTGACCTGTAGGGGCATGTGAAGAACTGTGTACATCCAAAACTGCTGGTAGCGGCAGCTCTGCAGAGCGCTACCAAAGCCACTCTAGCAAAAAACTCTGTGTAATTCATGGTAAGAGTGTAGCAGAGCCTGGTCCACTGCCACACAAAGTGTATCTCCCACTTGCCAGCACAAGTGACAGGAGCAAAGGCACATTGGTAGGTCACTTCCCGGAAGGACGACAAGACCCTTGCTCATTCCCAGGAGGCGAAGCAGAGCTGCACATGGATGCTGCTCACTGACACTGCAAGACAGCACGTAGAGCACAATCTGAAGCCAAATGGGGGCAGAAAGGACTAATGACATCACCAAGGCCCCAAACAGTATTAACCTTTAATCTCTGGCCCAACTCACATATAAATGTCTCCATATTTACCTTAAGAACCACTACTTACCCATTCTTATCCATCACTGACAGCGTCCACTGCCTTCCCTCAAGTTTCTTCAGCACTTCAAGACACGATAATATCAAACAGATGCCACTGATGAGGAATTGGAAGAAGAAAGCAGGGAGACTATGTGTGTACCTGAAACTATAACTCAGCATAATCCCTGGTGATTATGTGGAAGATTTAACAAAACAGATGATCTCAGCTTTGGGCAAGTTTGCAGGCTAATGAAAAGCCTGGCAGTCCAGAAGCTTAAGGAGTAAGGTGGGCTCAGTGGGGTATGAACACTGCACCAGACCATCTTTCCTGCAGAACCCACATTCAAGGCACACAACAATGACCTTGGTATCTGACAACAGCTGAATTCTGAGGCAGCAAACAGATCATTACTCATTTAAGAAAAATAACCCAGAAGAAAAATAAGGTATTAGTTGCTGCCTCACAGGGGCATGGAAGGCAGCTCTGCGCTGCAAAGGATGACAGGGTGTGGCAGAGGCAAATGCCCTCATCCTCCTCTAACCCAGCCACCTCAAGGTGATGGTCGCCGGGGACCAACGCCCTGCCCCGGCCAAACAAGGACTCAGCCTCCATGCAAAGTGTGACAGGTCCCTGCTGCTGCACCTTCACCAAGTTTATCTCCCAAATTGAAGGGAAGCTGAAAGGAAGGCCACATATAACCATGTTCTTTCAAACTGAGAGGCATGATGATGTGTGCAAGAAAAGCAGTGAATAAATAACAAACATTAGGTCAGCAGGCTTGCCTCAAATGGGGCAAATGCCCCTGCTGCTCACTCCCACACCAGGAGCAAGTACTGCAGCTGGCACACTGCAGTAAGAAAAATGACACAAAACCAGCAAGGGGGTGTTTGTTCCATGCATAGTGCTTCCGTGTCTACTAAGCATGCTTTTTCCCATTTCCACCAATTTCTTTATTTCCAATGTCTAGCATTATGGTATCAAGGGTGACTCACACAGATTAACCACTTTGCCTTCGCTGCAAATGCCTTAAAATTTTTATGCGCTTCCAGCAAAGAATTTAGAATTTATTTTCCTGGAGAAAGGCAACCTGACAACTCTTTTTTAAAATGCACTAATACAGAATTAATGACAAGGAAATTGTTTATCTTGTCTGGTTTGCAAACATTTCTTCATATCAAATGAAATATTAGCTAAAAAATAACTGTGATAAAGTCTTTTTCATAGCAAGCACATGTATACAAATTGACAGATAAAATGGCAGCCAAACCAAATATTTAGTGTTAAAGGTGAAATATCAGCTGACAAAAAAAAAAAAAAAAAGGTGGCAGCAAGGAAATTCTAAGACTTTCTCTCTTCACTTCTCATATTACATCTAAACTTCTACAGAAAGCAATGTTGCACTGCTCTCCATCACAGTAACCATGCAAAACAAGTAAGGCAAAACAGAACTGTGAGCAGAGCACCAGCAGTTAACATCTGCCCAATCTCTACTGCTTTGGTAAAGCTGCACACTTCTGTTTTGTCACACGTTACTGATTTCAAGGGTTTCAGGAGACTGTGCTTCCAGAACTCACTGGAGATCTGAGAAACTAGGAAGTGCTTAAAAAAAACCCCTGTCAACAGCTGTTACTATAGAAACAAATACTGAACCTGCAATAACAAGGTGAAATTTATTTGCCTAGTGGACTGTGAGAATTCTATTTAAAAGAGAAAGTTAACAGGGTCCTAAAAATCATCACTTCTCAAAAGAGAAACCAAAATGCACATAGTTCATTTTGATTTTCACTGAAACTTAGAAAAATAAGCAAGTGCACCTTGAGTTATAAACCCCAGAACTTTTCATAATGACAACAGTTTACACACTAAATACCTAGAAGCATGTTTGGCCTCAGATGTTAAAAAACCCACAACCAACCAAAAACCCCCAAACCTAGCAACCCAAGCCAAATAAAACAATGAAAGCCTAGCTTGTGGGACTTACCCTACAGCGGTGAGAAAGATTCTCTGCCCTGTACTGCCAATAACGATGAGATGCACTTAAGGCATCACGGCACTCCTGAATGACCACATAAGAACATAAGCCATAGACGACACCAAACCCACCTTCCCCAAGTCCCCCTTTGTACCCTCAGGTGCGGGGCGAGGCGAATGGCAAGGAGAGGCTCTCACACTCTGTCAGAGCCTGCACAGCCCAGCGAGACCCAGCGCTCAGTCGACGATGTCCTGGGGTGGCCAGGGAGCTCACGGAGCCACCTGCCAGCACAGCTCTGTGCACTGGAATCACAACCAGCCCAGAAAGAATTAACACAACCCATCAGATTCTTAACTTACAGCTTTTAGGAAATTCATCTTTAAAATCTAAGTAGTTATAAAGCTTGATCTTCACACCAGCTTCTACAAAATACAGTCTCTCACCAGCATTCACCCCAGGAGTTACAACATCTCAACTTTATTTAATCCCAAATTTGCACACAAGTGTAAGTTTCAGTGAGAAAAGAGCTGGTGCAGGAGAACCCGATTTGCACAGCCAGCAGCAAAATCTGCAGAAAAATTAAACAATGCTCAGGTTTTCATTTTATCCCTTAAGGTCAAGCACAATTATTTGAAAGCAAACACGTGAAGAAAATGCTGGTTTAGAAGTTACCCAGACAACAAAAACTGTGACAGATCTATGGCAAGCAAGGTGCACCCAGTATTTCAAGTATAGAGTATTTTAATAGTTCTTTGCACAGAACAAAAAAATCTGCTCTGAAACAAAGATTACACCACCAAAAGAAAAATTGCAGACGCACACAAAATATGCATTTAATCTAACACCAAAACTGTATCTTCACATAAAAAAATTAGTTCAGCGAAAAAAAATATATTAAATATTTTAACTTTAAGTCATTAAACCACCAGACAAAAATTTTTCATAAATGATAGAAAAAATCATCAAAAAATATCTACATTATGTGGGTGGGAAAACTGAGTTAATGGAGAAACTAAATTTTTGCTATTTAAAGGGGGACAGAAACATTTTGCTTTGACATCTGCTCATAGGTTCTACTGCAGCAGAAAACAAGAAAACCACCAGAATTCTAGCTGTCAAAACAAATCCTCAAATTATAGAAAGGAGGAGGAACGAAGTGCTGAACAATTACACACTTCCAGCATCACAAGTCTAGCATTCAGTCAGAAAAAAAGTATGCAAGAAGCACGGATGCAGTTTTAACACTCAGCCAAATGCTAGAAGGATTTACCAAGTTGGAAAGGCGCTCAGACACCACACACGCAGCTCTCCAACAACTTAGTGAAATCTATGAAAATCCTGGAGCAGACTCCAGTGTTACTTAACATTGCCACGGCACCTAAACACATGCTCAGCTCCAAGCACAGAAACACAATCCCCTTGGTCCAGACACAACTCACAACATCGAGCACTCGCTTACATGGCTTTGAGGACGGGGCAGCGCAAGTCTCCTGATTTACAACACGAAACCTACACAAGGATGTTGAAGAGCAATTACAGCACAGTCAAGAGACACTTCCACTGCAAGGAGGTACAGAACTCCTTTAAAAAGTGTATTTTGCATTTAGCAATGCCCGGAACAACTTTATGGATCGCTAAAAGCAATTATTTCTTCTTCACAGAATTTAACATTTATATTTCTAATGGTCCTTCTCAGTTTCAGGTTTACTTTCTGAACTGTAACCATCTCTTTATTTAAAGTGTTTGGTAAATTGCAATTTTATGACATTGATTCTTTTAATTTAAACAAAATAAAAAATAAACACACACCCTCCCCCCAAAACCCAAACACTTTATATAACTACTTTCCTGAACAATCCACAACTTGTTTTTTCCAAGTTTCTTTGAGGTGAGAAAACAGGAAAAAGACAGTGATGAAAATGCCACAGCACCGTAAATTAATTGGGATATAAGGTGCTTGTAACTACCATTTAATGTCCTAGTAAATACTAAACTGGGAGGCAGATTACAAGTGCATTTCACTCTCTTCCAAGTTTTTGACATCCTAGGACCCAGCACTATCACACTGCCTTTGAAGATGGTCACTAGAGACCAATTTGAAAAGAACCCCACTGACTACAGCTAAAAACAGATTTTTAAACTTCAACAGGTGCTGTTCATGTCATATGAGCTGCCCTGACTCCCAAAGAAGACAAGGACACCACTGCAATAGCTACCAGTACCACTGAAGAGTTTGGAGGTTAGAGAACGCACATGCAAACAACCAACAACTTTGGAACCTGAGCCTGCATATCAGCCTACAAAAACAATGGAAGCAGAATCAAATCCTGTTTGAACCTTTCTTTTAATATGTTATAAACATTATTTTTAAAAGGAAACTGTCACAAACATAACAGAAGCGATACAGGAAACACTACTTTTCAAAGGTTTCTAGTAAAGCAGCACCAAGAACTGCAGGAATACAGAGCAGAGTCACATCATTAGCAGAACTCCATAAGGGCACACAACTAATCAGACCATCTTGAATTATACTTTTCCTTCTGTAAAGATGAAAGAAAGGAAACGGTCATTGAAGGAACAGACTCTTGTAGCGGGGTCTATCTTTTAGAAATAAAATATTTTCTGTTCATGTGAATGACAAACTTTTTGCATACTTTCACTATGGAATTGAAAATTCAATAGTGTCATGTTATTAATCCTCAGCAATACCTACAATCAGCAGTTACTACTGCATGTGTAAACAGGTGCAAGGCAGTGCATATTTTTCCATATTTTATGAAATATATTCCATGACATGAAGGTCGATAAATCAACTGCTCTTCTCCTTCACAAACTGAATTTGATACCAGACGGCTGGCACAAATTAGGTTGTGATCCGATTCAAAATGTTTCATATTAAAAACTGAAAATTCCCAACAGTACTTCATTTTTCTTGTGTAACTGAAACACAGCAAGCAGACAGGGAAGAATGCTTTTCTGTTTAACTGACCAAATTAAGCAAATTCAGTATGAAAATAATACCCTGAAAAGTGTAACAGCCATTCCTTTTTGCTCCACCAAACAACATGTCTTTGCCTATACGAAGGGGAAAATTCACAATTAAGAAGCTCCGCTTCTTGACCTTGAACACAGAAAGATTAGTCATTAAAAAGAAGGCTTATTTAATTTGAAGTCATGTTACATTCACAAAGGTCTGAAGTATTGGACTTAACCATCACTTTTTTCCCCATCTTCCATATAACCATCAATTTAGAAAACCTCATCCAGGTTTAGGGCTAGCTCTGCAGCTTGTGACCTGCTGTCTCTTCCCTCTCCTCTTCACTGTAGGATTTTAAGAGCAAAGTTTCAGCCTACATCTACATCACTTGTTTGGGTTATTCATCTGCTGGTGACAGCAGGAGTAACACGGAGTGGACTCCATGCAGTAGACAATGAGCTACTTTCAGAAATGCTCCTTGGCAGCCCCTTGGAAAGGCCCAGCTCTGCCAGCAGTGGACCAGACCTTCCAGCACACCAAACACAGGTCGCTGGCACCAGCACTGCCTTGCTGGTGGGACCAGGAAAGCCACCAGATGGAGGCACTGCCAGAAATTTCTTAGCTGCAACAAGTTCAGGACTTGAATGGAGAAAGCAAGGAGGTGACATGCTGGGCTTTGCTTTAAGGATGCAACTTTGTCTTTCAGTAATGTATTTCCTAATTAAGTGTCCGCTCCAACTGGCTGCCAAATAGGCAGGATGGTGCTGGGTGCCCTGGCTCAGCACTCCCCACGAAGCTCCAGCTCAGCTCCTACAACTCTCCTGCCAGGGGGAGCACCACAGCCGAGCGCTGACACCCAACCTCACAAGGTCTGAGCCTTGGAGTGCTCCTCAAGACACACAGTAAGCAATCAAGGGGCCTGTACTGAAGCAGATACAGCATAACAATCGTTTCTGAAGTGAGGGAAATGTAGTGTAAGTATTTTCTTATGTAACTGCAATGCAGCATCCTGCTGCCTCACCCGTGGTAACTTCCAGCCCTTCACTTGAATATCATCCAAAATATTTTAATGCACTTATGTACAACTCTTCTCAAGTTCAGTTATAGAAAAGGAATATTTCTCCATCAAGTCAAACTACCCAGAGATCAAAATGTTTATATTAGATGTAAATAGCCTTTTTATCCAAAACAGAATAGCAAAAAGTGTTTGTTTTCTTGTCTAATAATACTGCAATCCTTAACACAGTGCGGTAATTGACTCAACATAAGGCAGCCTATGAAACTAAGATTCATATCTGCCTTAGGGAAAAAAATGTGTATTTCAAAAAACAATTAAAACAATTTGTGCCAACTTATCTGATCACCATCTCCAACACTGCAAAGTCAAACTATCCATAACTTGCTGAGAAATTTGGCAGAAAAATAACTTAGCTCAAAAAATCTGCTCTATTTGCCATTTTCATTATAGAGACCTTTCACACAGCCTGTGCAACATCTATGTTTACAGACCCTGGGTGCTCATATTATTAAACATCAATACAGTCTGTGTTTATATCATCTCCACACTAATCAGATCGATTACTTCTGATGTATTGCCCTGTCACTCCACTGTAATACTAATCAAACAAATGGAGCTGCAGGGAGATGAAGCTGATATATAGGTATTTAATACTCCTCTTACTTTTTTTTTTGTTTTTACGCCCATGGGCACCACTGCCACAGGAAATAACAGAACTGCCAGCAAATGACAAGTACTACACAAGCAGTGCTGCATAGTTTTGTTAGGAGCCATCCAGTGAAAACATAATCCAGCACAGTACAACAAAAACAACCTGGAATGAGAAATGACGATACTGGTCCCTCTGCAGTTCTGAGGCAATTAAAGCACACTATTTGAGAGCAGCCCAAGAGTGCCTTAGGGGAACAGCAGGACACTGATCAACAGCCGCTTGCCTGGTCAATCCTTACAGAACTTTCTCAAAAGACACACAGAGATAACCTTGCAATTAAATATGTCTTTGTAAACATTATAGCTTTGCAAATTTTTATTATAGCAAGACTCTTTCACAGTTAATCACTGTCTACTGTAGTATTCCTCTACAAAGAAATTTAACTTTCAGAAGTCATTATCTTTTGAATTCTCTTTCATCTCTAGAAGCAACTAACATTATTTCTAGAGCTCTATTAGTTTACAAGCTGTAAATGAGATTAAGATATAAACTACATCTATCATTGAGGCATACTTTATACATTACAGAGCCATTGAAAGCATTCTAGTTAATTTTTAGGTCTATTATTTAATCAAGCTGTACTCCATCTTAACATATAGCATGGAAAACTAGACAACGAAAACTTCTTTTCATTGTCCCAAAACGGACTGTTAAAGACAGCAAGAAATGTAAATGCGTAATTGTTTTTGAATGCTCTCTGACTAGCTTTATTTTTTCATTCTGCGCATGGAAATATCGACTAACCCTTTCTTAATACATTGCTCTTTTCAAAGGTGTTGGTGTGGTGTTTTTTGCTTTCAAACAAAAAGAGTTCTTTGTAATAAAATCCACATCAATCAGAGCTACTATGCATCAGATCAGACTCTTCAAGCAGAGAGACTTGTTGACCACAATGTTAGGACCGGCTGCTCTGTAGTGCTGGCTCCCATGTCAGTGCTCTCTGAGCTGATGCCAGCACATCCCCCACCTGCCCGGAGCTGACAGCAAACTCCAGCACAAAGGAAGATAACTTAGGAAAGGGCTATGGTGGCCACATAAAGAGCAGACAGGGTTTCTGGCCAGCACAATTTATCTGGCCAACAGCTCGCTCAAGTTCCCGGGAAAGAGGAGAGCAAACCCTATAAGCTGGATGACTTGTGTCCTGTATATATTACAAAAGTGGCTTCTTTAACTGAAAATGCAGCAAGAGGAGAAAGGAAAGATATTCCGGAATATGTTTTAAAAAACTCTACCATACCATCCATAGACAAGAGTCATAAATATCTAACATGTTTACTGTACTGAATACTTGATACCATTCAAAAAAAAAATACTATTTTTATAAGCATACATATAGTGTTGTTCCAAATATATTATTACCAATTTCAAACCACTTGACTTACTCCATCTGAATAATCTTTTCAAAAAAAAAAAAGTCTAAGCAAAAATAAAGCTTGAAAAAATCAGTTTGATTTCACTATTGCTTAAGTTATATACAACATGATAATTAAAATGCAGACCATTATTCAGAAGATATAAAAGCTAATCTTGACTTTTTAAAAATATAACATCCGACACTTTACATTTGAAAAAACTAGACTGTGTCCTTAATTTTTTTACTTTAATGCTTCCAAGTTGCTGGAGCAGTAAACGACCTACAGGCAGACACTATTCACTTGGGCCAGAGGGGTGAAAACCACTCCAGAATACTCCCAGAGCTTGAAAGAGCAGCAACATAGAGAAACTGCTCAGATGAAGACAGTGTGTATGTCTGAATTCATAAATCCTTTCAGTAAAGAGCTGATGAAAGCCAGTTGCACCCCATCAAATACATGTTTCTTAAAATGAGAAAGGTCACAGGGCTGCTGTGATCTCCAGGGCCAAATGTGGACAGATGTACTGCCAAAAAGCCTCTAGAGGAAGGAACAATAAAAATGCTGCACTACTGAGGTAGCCACATGCTTCACACAAAGAAAGAAAGAAATACAAATGCAGGAAAATTCTGCTACTAGGGATTGTATTCTAGCAGTGTGTTTCTGTCTCTTCCCTCCCCTTTATTTTTAATACCAATCACTCAAGCATAATGAGACATTTGCTGTTCAAGAGCTGATCTACTCCTGCTGCTTATTCCTCACCTAATATCTCAGCCTACCACGGGACCATAATTAGGGCCATGGAGATGATTAGGTGCAGTCATTAGGACTAGAACTGGGCACAGCCTGACATTTTCCATTAGGCGGCGGGGGGAGACACAGGGAGGGTTTTCTCACATGAGTCTTCTCAGTTTTGCTTTGCCACATATAAAGCCTTCCACTGTCCACCACACTTCATTTTGAATCTTGACTCAGTCACACTCCAAAACATGGATGAACACAAATTTGGTTTAAGATGATTAAACAGGGCCTGAAGTTGCAGGTTCACAGGGAAATAAAGCGAGTTTTTTTCTAACTCTATTGTGCAAGTTGAACGCCACTAATTACACTGTCAAACTGAGGCCTGTGAACTCTTAATAAACACAGAGACCTGTTTCCATGCAAATTTTGCTAGTAATAAAAAGTTGGGAAGAAAAATATGTCAGCAGGATTATTCCGGAAAGCAAAATGTTTTTCCAATGCTTTCATGCATTGTCAGCAGCACTAAGTAGAAACAGTTACCAGAGTAAAGTCTTGCAGCAGCAGCTGAAAGTTTCCAGTCAGACCTTCTACTTGAGACCAATCACCATCATCATCACGGCTAGGCTTCGCGAATGAAGATTTGGGAAGGGCTCTACCCACGCTTGCTGCAAGCGCGCTGATGGCTAAAGAGGCCAATGCGAGATAGGCAAGTCCAGCTGCAAAAGGCACAGCAGAAAGTCTCCATAGGCAGTGTTGGCAAGGCGTGGTTCTTTCTGTGTTGTCTTTTCTCCTCGAGACTGATTCTGCGTGCATTCTCAAAGGAATCAGCAGCGTTATGGATGGTGTGTCTCCACGCCTCCCGTTTGGAGGCCAGAGCGGGCCAGTGATAGTAGTAAATATGGCCAAGGCTGAAGTATTGTTTCAGGGAGTCCTTGTATCTCCTCTTCGGGGCTCCTCTCTTGCAGTAGCCCGTGGCAAGTTCACCATAGAGCACAATCTTAGGGAGGCGGTGATCCTCCATCCTGGAGACGTGCCCTGCCCAGCGCAGCTGCGTTCTCAGCAGCATGGCCTCAATACTTGAGACCAATACAGTGGGAAGAAAAGGTAACAGGCAGAAACACAGCCACAGTGGCCTCTGTGTCACACTTACACAGAAGCAACATTCGTGCATGAATGGCTTTATTCCCATCAAACCATATAAACTGGAGCTGGGGGGAGAGCATTTACAAAAACAACCCAGCGCACACACGTGCCTTCATCCCTACACATCATCTCCACTGATGCCTTTGAGTTCTGCAGGACACAGAAAAGGGCAAAAGTATTTCCAAAGCCAGTTCTCAGTATACTCACAAAGCATTACCAATAGGGACTGGAAATACAGGACAGTAAGTGCACTCTTAGAAGATTAGGGCAAGACTGTCACAGAAAAGTCTCAGATAATAATTCTGAGTAATTCCAAATAAGTCTCTCTCAACCACAGAAGAAGTTGAGGACAGAATAGCATCATAGCATTCAAGGAATAAGCAAAATAAAACTGAAATAATTTGTTCTTTTTTACCTTCTAAAGTAATGTGGGGGGTCTAGAACAGATGGTATTACAGAAGTTAATGCAATAAAAATATAATGACAGCTTCATTTTTACCCAGAATTAATAACAACTTATCCTAATTTGACAAAGAACTTTTCAAAATATTAAGCTACAGTTCACCAAGTGAAACCCAGTGAGTCTGCAAGTCTCAGGGCTCTCAGATGCTCTATAAAACAGCAGTAAAGAAAGCATTTACCTGCTGCACAGGGGTGCTGTGACAATTAATTAATGTTTGTAAAGCGCACTGAAGCTGAAAATTACTAGATACCATGCTAAATATTAATTACCACGACTACAACACGGAACCGGAATTGTCATATTGCTCTCATTGTCAACTCTGCTCATTGAACAAGCTGGGAGAAGTTCTCAGCACAGAGGCGAGGTGAGCACCTTCTCTGCAGACACAGAACACGCCTGCAAACCCTGCTGTGCACGCACCTTCCCACCAGCACCGCCAGGAACCCTCCCGAGCACACCCACGCACAAGTGCACAGCACACTGGAGCCACTTCTGGCCTCAGGCACAGACAGAGCTTGGGCACACAAACCGTCCAGCTACAGTTCCTCCTCTGTGCCCTGCTTCAAAGCCACTGTATCGCTGTGAGGAGTCTGAAGGCAGTTTCCAAGTGTGCCAGTGGTTACAGATGCCACCACTCAGAGCAGTTGCCAGAGCCCAGTAACTGTTCATGATCCCCTCCATAGAGATGCTTTGGGAAAGAAGA
This sequence comes from Grallaria varia, assembly GCA_013396735.1. Classification (NCBI taxonomy): domain Eukaryota; kingdom Metazoa; phylum Chordata; class Aves; order Passeriformes; family Formicariidae; genus Grallaria; species Grallaria varia. Next base: position 724,743 of record VWZG01009763.1, on the reverse strand, counting down.
TAACTTTTTATAGACACGAGAGCTCTAAACCCAGCAGATACTGCCTCATGCCACAGTTTTATAGCTTCATCTTCTTCCTTTGCGACATACAGCACTTTAAAGGGGATTAAAACAAATACAATTTGAAAGTAAAGGAAATGGCATCTTCAGAGCAGATAATGAATTGCAGAAAATCAGCAAGTAATGCAATCCACATTGATTCTATCAAAGTATTTTGCACTGCCACCTGTTTGGAGTATTTTAAACAAAACAATCTCAAAGGGAAGACAAGGAATGCCCCTGTCCTGGGCTGGTAGTTGCCACATACACTGCATGGGGAATGCAGATTATGATACTTGACAAATCTGAAAATTCTAATCAATACCACATCTGTCTCATTATGTCTTCCTCACTGAAGGAAACGCTACAATCTGCTCTCAGTCTACCACAGGCACATGTATAATCAATAGCTTGCAGTGATATGAGGTCAATTCATGCAGCAAAGATACTTCCAGTATGGTTCAAAAAAACCACTTAACCATTCTTGTTAAGTGAACAACCTGTTTTGCTACTAGCTCAGTCACTGAGGGTTGTTTTTTTTTTTTTAAAAGGAAGATGATAAAACCTTAATTGAATGTGTCAGCAGAAGGATGTCGCAAGTAGCATATCAATACAAAGAGACATTGCAGCACATGTGCTTTAAAGTAATTGCAGGATGCTGGCTCTGTTTCTAAGTAATTATTACATCAGTTTTCTTATTCCCTATAGAGTTATGCAAATTTATTTATTTATTTTAAAAGACAACTTGCCCATGGGAAAGTAATTGGTGTGCAGCTACACATCAGCTGTGAGTTTCTGAAAAATAACAATGAGTTTTACTTCATTGCTTGTAAAACATGCATTTTGCTGCCTTCCAAAAATATCATACATAACACGCAGGCAACTAGTCAAAGGAGATACCAGCACAGAAAATTTAACTACAGTGATGTCCTACAGCTACATTAACATTTTAAAATCTCCTCTAAGTCTCTCCCTCACAGGAAGAACAGCACCCATCATTTTTACACCATTTCAAATGGCCTGTAATAAAGTAGAATGGGAGCACTCAGAAAAGAAAAAAGTTTCAGCTGGAAGTTATAGAGAAGAGAAAAGGGAAGCTAGCAGTCTGGTAAAGGGAGGGAATAGCCCACACCCTTCCTTTCTACAGAGAGAAGAATTCCTTTCCAGCTGGGATTTTCTACTCCACGTAAGAAGTGAAACGCATCCAAACAGTTACACAATCACCACATCTTTTCCTATTAAGGCAAAGAAAACACTGTGCAGTTTAACTGTTGTAAGCAGACAGACTTGTCAGTCTCTCTGCAAACCAAAATCCCTGCCTACATCAGTATGTGTCCAATTAAATGTGCTCAGTGCCTGGCCTTTGTATGCAGCTGGCAGAGATCCTTCTCCAATTCATCTGGTACTGGCAACCAAGAAGCCCATGAGAGCCACGCTCCAGAGCTCAGGCCGGGAGCCACACCATGCACAGCAGCCTCTCGGCGGGTTTCTCATCTGCCATCTTTTAAAAATTAGTAGGGAAAACTATTCAACACAGGCACACAGATCATCAGAAGCACATTATAAGCCTACTAGGGTTTCATCAACGAGAACCTAGTGCTATACCTGGATACCTACCAGATGGTCTTTCCAGCCTTTTGATAAGCCAGCGATCCTTCCTCCTGGAGTGCGAGCCACACACTGCAGGGAGAAACCTGCTTCCTCACCTAAAGCAACCTGGTTGATCCATTCCCACAGATCTCTGTTCACTCATCTCTCCTGAATGCTCTTATAAAAAAATGCATTAAATCAAGTTATGAAACCACAACTGAGTCATTTTTTGTATGCATTTGAACAATATGCAGCATTACTAAAAATGGGATCTAACACTGCTGACATTCAAATACCAAAAACTAGAACCCAATACTCATAAGGGACAAGGTTTGATATTTTAAAACCTGTAAGTGAATAGGGCTTTTTTTTCCCTTTTAGGATGTTTCACCAAATATAAGAAGTTTTTTTAGATTCCCATCCAGTTCCTCCTTCCCACTGAAAGCTACCATAAGAGACAGACTGGAGTCTTTTACTCAAGGAGTAGCCAGCTTTCAAAACACATAGCATGTATCTCACCATAAATGATCTTATCTTGAAACTGCAGCTGTGGGACACATTTTAGGAGATAAGAATTTCAGCTTTGACTGGAAGGAAGTTTGTTACTTTTTGCAATGTAGAGAAATGCTTCCAATTATGAGGGCACATCCCATCAACTAGCAAAATCACAAAGCAAATGAAGACACTGCTTTCTTCTTTTCATAGTATCATTTAAAGGCACATCAATTTCACGGCCAAGGGTGGGATTAATTGCTGAAAACAGAAAACTTTGTTAAGAGCAGGAGACAGAACATTTTAAAAGGAGGGAAGTTAAGGCAGAGGGATAGCAGGACACAGATATAGGTGTTCACACACACACACTCTAGAAAAACATTAGCAAATTTCTTCATCTCCAAAAGAAATAAACAGCACAAATAATCATATTAACAAAGAAGCTTGACAGCAGGAGTATACAAAATAAAAGCTAACTATTAATAAAGTATCATTAATTCTTCCTCTGAGCATCTTCCCAGTGCTAGACAGCGCATTATCACTACATTAATCCAGAAGTACTCATGCAGCAGTAAATCACTTTGCTGATTATCTATTTTTATCTGTTCTCTATTATTTCTCTTCCACAATGGAAACAAATAGCCAATGAACAAATACCAATTTTCTTTTCTAGTCTTAGTATTTAAAGAAAAACAAGCTTAAGTATCTTGTTAAAATGATACAACGAATTCCCTTCATCAGTAGATATTTAAAGACCCACTGGCCACTTTACATACCACCCAATCCCCAAGTCCCTACCAACATCTCAATGTTTTTGGGTTTTTTTCAGACAATGCACTGACCAGCTGTGCTCCTCTAAGGATCTTGGAAAGCTATGTGACATCATGTCACAAGTTTTGCTCCAGCATGAAGACAACTTGCAAAAAAACAAGCCTCAGGATACACAGACAGAATATGCACAAACATACAAAACTCCAGGCTTAATGTTCCTCCTTTTCAGCCAAGTACCATTTAGAATATTGCTAAAAAGGTAAAGAAATGCAGCTTTACAACATGTTGCATCTCTTTGTATTTTGTGGCCAAACCACACACCTGCTCAGATCCTGCTGCTGGAAAGCAGAGCAGCAGCTGGGGCTCCCTCAGCACTCGCAGTCCCTGCAGCTCCAGAGATGTTTTTGTGCTACTGCTCCACTTTGCTCACAGCCACCCTGGGCAAGAGAAATTTGCCAAATTCCAACTTTTCCTTGCTAAACTCTCGGATGTGGACTTTGAATCACAGAATCAGTTAAGGGGGAGGGGGGTTTCTTCAAAATAAACCCACAAGAACTCTGGTTTCGTGCAGAAAGGAAAACAGAAAATATTTTTATGGTGTGGATGACAAGTAAGTGAACAAGCAGAGTCTCACGGGCATAGTAAACCACCATCTACATTTCAGGTATCTCAGTTTAAACAATAGGAAACCAAGGAAAACAAACAAAGAGAAATTTTGGAAGACTTTTGCATGGACAAGACTTAAGATCCCTTTCCAACATTCAATGTAGTCGACGTAAATTGAGGCAGTTTACAGATATTTTCATTGGTTTTGTTTTAATCTAATTTGCCTCCTAAGCACAAAGAAAAGCCTGTTCATCATGACTGCAAGGCCCAACAAAAGAGGCCAAGGCTAAAACCCAAACACACTGAAGCCCACAATCTATTAAACAATCATCCTGTCAAAGCCTCTTTACTGTAGAGCTGTAACGCCACATATTGTGATGGCAAACTCTGGAACTCCAATTATCTGCACTGGTGTGTAAATATTCTCTTTTCTAAACAATATACAAAAACCCAATTTGAATTTTCTAAATTTTGCTATTTTTAACTTGAGAGAACATAATTTTGTAGCATTTTGAGACACCACTTCTTCTCCTTCCTTACAATCAACTAAATTACAATTTTTGGTGCAATGAAAATTACAGGAGGAGAAGGTTTACAGCACACACTCTTACATACAGATGTGAAAGGGCAGGAAAAACAGAAGAGAGTCAGCACCCACCAATTACTGCCTTCCACTCAAATTAGAGTGCACATTTATTCTAAAGGAAATGGGACTATAGTGTTTTAAGAAAAGAAAGACATTTAATTCCTTTGCACATTTCTTTGATAATAACTTATTACCTATTACAGAAAGGCATCACAGAAGCACCTTCAATGAACAGGAACAAGAGGTAAGATGAGTCTTAATGACTACGTCAAGCTTTTGAAAAACTCTGGGCTGAAGTCAGTTACCTGCAAACACACCTGGCAAATCCTCAGAGCTCAAAAGACAGTAGTGCCTGACTCCACACGGCTTCTCCCTCTCCTTATAAAAATATAGACATTTAGGTGCTTAAATAGAGACCCCGGGGTTAAATTCAGCTAGCCATGTTTCAAGGGCCTGTCCAATCCAACTAAGGAAGATGCACCTTTCTGAGTACTTGAAAGGCAAAGATAAATGCATGTGCACAGAGTTATATACCTCATAATATTAAAGAAAAAAAACAAAAAGGATTGGCTATACCAGAGCTTTAGCTGTCAGTGTTATCAGACCATGAGGGAACCCACATCGTCTACTTTATACATTGTAATTTAAATGCTAAGGTTAAGATCTCTGCCTAAAGTGACAAACACTTTCAGCAACCCTTTCAGAGTACTTAATTTACAGGGCTTCTAACAAAGGCAGATAAGAAAAACACTCTCCCATGGATGCGAACACTTGTTCCAATGAGATACAACTGTAACCGCATTTTAAAGCGGTTACAAAGTTTAAATGACAGGGGATGGTATCCATCCATTTCAGAGGTCTCAGCTTCCATCTACAATTCAAGACTTACATACTGTCCTTGCTGCCCTGATTCTTGCCCACGTACTTGGTCAGCCAGCAGAGCCACAACTGAAAACCTCATTGGTGACTTTGTAGTCACAGAACTGATACACCTGAGCACAGCCCAGCACACACCTCTGAAGCATAGAGACAGCAACAGCAATCTCCAACAACCCAGAACGCCGCTCAGATTTCTGACACCTCAAACCCAGCCGACTCAAATTTTATTTGTGGTTTGGATCAAGCTATCCACTACAAAAGATCTTTCAAAACACACTTGGTAGACACTACCATGTTGAAATTTACAGCTGAGCTTCTTGAATGGCTTTTATTCACACAACGGAAAATGTGGGACCAGTTGAAATGTCTCATATGCATAAAAAAAACGCAGCAGAGCTCTGATTTAAATCATGCAAAAGCAGCATACACTGAAACTGCAGTGTTGTAATATTTGCATACAGTAATCAACTCACAGCAATTATGTATAATCTATAAGACTAATGTTGGAATATAGTGCTATAGAAGTCTGTCAAATTTCTTTTGAAGTTTAATCACTTCATAGTCCATTCATTACTGTTAATACTTTTTAAAAAAGTTTAATAAGTTACCTTTAATAAAGGTAACTTTAAAGTGGGATATGAAATCTGTGTAGGTGAAAACAACTGTAGTTCCACTGAAGAATGAAAACATGTAATGAATATTATGTCCATTATGACACAAACCAATGACTACCAACATAATATTACAAACACCTTAATCCAAAACTAGGGAGAAAGAATTGTTTGATTAGTATCAGAATACAAAAAAGAATTCCAGAGTGCTGGCTTTTGTTCAGTGCCCTATTACAGAGTATCCTATGCAACTTCGAGCCTCACTTCCTCAACAGCATTTTATGCCTGTAAAATATGAGCCATGTGCTGCTACAGCGCTGCAGTGACAGGAAAAAAAATCATTAGATACTGCACTCATGTAAACACTACCCAAAAATTAAGACATAAAGGAACAAGAACAGGCAATCCAGAAAACAATTTCTATCTTTCTGAGCAAAAAACTGCCTATTTCATATTCCAGGCGAGCATTTACACAAGGATGTCAGTGCTGATGATCTATTGCCAGCAGACCTACTGAAGGCTGGAGACTGAGCTACCTCTTTCAAGATGGTCACTTCAGGGGTGATGAGCACCACCTGGAAAAGAGATAACTTTGCACTACCATGCCCCAGGGTGCTGTCTGTTTGCTACAGATAGATATTCAGCCTCTGGGTGTGTGAAGATAGCATCTTTTGCGATATTCAAACCTCAAATTTGGAATGCAGAAAGCATTTTTCTATTACTTTCTGTTTCTGTGTAGTCCACATGCCTGTCCCCCTCAGAGTCAAAATGACACCCAGAGAGAAGGAAAAATTAAAATAAAGAAAAATACAAATATTTTTGAGAGCTTAAGCAGTCTGTAAAAATATCTAATTGACTCCAGTGGTGTTTGAAAACTTAACAAATTGTGGTGCTCACCTTCATGATTATCTGCATATGTTAACAGCTAAGGACCTGAACAATCCAGTTAGAGTATCCAACACAGTAATTTATTGCAATTAACTACTTCAAAGATGACCTTTATTAAACCATCTTACCAATACACAGGATTCTTACCTGAACAATAAATAAAACATTTAGTGCTTCATGTTGTTTTCCTGTCTTTCATGCACAGGCAGCACAAAGCAACAGCACAGTTATGCCAATAGGAGAAAATCATGGGGAAAACACGAGTTAAGATATCCAGGCACTACTAAAAATTGGCTACTAGCTATGACATCCCTCTACTTGTGCAGGACACAATCCTGTAAGCTACCCCAGCCCCATCCCTTACGGGATCTTCAACAGATTCCCCAGGTCCATTCCTGTATCATTGACACCTTATGCAGAGTGTCTTCATGATACCTCAGCTGGCAACTTTAATACCATCTCAATTCCCCAGAGGTGCAAGTTTCAATTGACAATTTGTGCCTTGCAAGTAGGGTGCCTGTTGGCTACAGTACACTTATTTACCAGGCCTTAGTTAAACAGTGCCTCTTCCCTTACCTAGTATTTATGGGTTGTAACATGTGCTTACTCATCATACTCCTCAACAGAGAAAGCCAGCCCAAAAGGAAATAAGGAAACATGAAAACTTGGAAGAGTCCCTAGCACTGTACCTATTGACAGAAGATCTTATAGCTCCATCTAGCTCTGTATGGTGGAAATCACTGGAACACCTAAGAAAGCACAACCAAAAACCCCCGGAATCTCAGCCATCACATACACACACTGACGTGGGATAACACTGGTTGTACATACACTAGTTTTTAATGGTACAGTTGTGACCATTTTTAAAGGTAAATTATTTAACCACTTTTGTGCATGCATGTCTGTTCTCCACTGCAACCATTCTCAGCCACGTAGTTCACTTAGTGGAATGAGCGCACTGTCAACAGATCAAACAAAAGGGCTGTCCAGTGTCAACTTTGGGACCTAAACTACCTCTCACTGCCACTGTTTCATGTGCATTATAGCTACAGGTTGTCGCCAGAAAAAAGCGATCAGGTCTTCTCCAGACATGCCGGTGACATAAAACAAACAGGTGCCCCAACCCCCAGTGACCAACCACGGGCTCTGTCCTGCAGCCCAGCGGGCCCCTCCCAGGGCAGCTGCAGGCGGAAACCACAGGAGGAGATCCCCGAGCTCCTGCACAGAGGGTCACTGCAGTGCGGATATCCAGTGTCAACGCACAGCTCAAACAAGAGAGTATATACTCAGTTATACCCGGACAAAGCATTAGTAAGGCAAACACCAAGTCATTAGTCCCCTCCTTCTGCGATAAAAGGTTAACTTTTATAGCTAAAGAAATTCATAGCCTCAGCACCTTATCTAAAGTACTGTCATTTTGACTCTGAGTGCAAACATGTAACATTTGAACACGTAAATAAGAATATGTATAAAATACACCATCTTTCCTCAACTTATGTTGATGCATATTTAGTTAACAGTATAAATGCAACTGTTTAACTTTCTCATTAAAGATTCCTCAAGTCATTGCAGTGCATACTTATATCAAATGTTCCTACCACAGGGAGAAGCATATCCATTACAAATACCGAACTCAAATTTAAGATCAGAATAAAATACTGAATAAGATTAACTCAGATTTTTAAAAAAGGAATAGAACTACCAATCTTCAGTGGGACTTACTGTAGGTAACTGGGTTTTGCCAACTACACATCCAAAAAAATACAACAGCTCCTATGACAAAACATAAAATTAATTTTCTTTGTTTAGTGACATGTAGAATTTCAATTATTTTCAAAAAGAGCAGACTCTGCACTTTTGAGCAAATCTTTGAGGTCTCAGGTTTCATAACTGGTATTACATCTTAACAAAAACAAAAAAACATAACTATTAGAAAGAAGAAACCAACTTCTTTAATGACAATTCTTGTGATTCTTTTAGATTGCCAGAAAGAGTTTCTGTAGCATCCTGTAACTACAATTTCTTTAGGATTCTCCATCAGTAGCATGTTCCAATATTCTTCCCCTTCCTTCTTGTGCAACAGGGGGTTGAATGATCACAGAATGCCATCAGACAATAACATGCTGTCAATTGTATTTAGGGAGCTCAATCCCTTTAAAAAAAGGAAAATATCCAGCAGTATTTTGAATACCACATAAGCTACCTCAGACCTACAGTCTATTTACTCATACTCAGAATAACCCCCTGATATGTTACAACCAGGTATCTCTATCCCCATTTGTGGAAAAGTTTTCATCACAGATATGACCACTGCGCTTGAATGACATAAAATGTTCAGAGAAAGACACTGAAAATTAGTAATCTTCAGGTGAAAACAAAAGTATTTTTAGTTTAGACTCTCCATTACAGAATACTTATGATTTGGATTATTCTCATGCTTCCGAGATGATGTGACTAAAAGAAAAACAGTTTTGTTAAGTCAAATAAGAGAAATACAAATCTTCACTAATTCTGAGAATGAGCTGACAGTATTGAATTCAATTCCACTACAAAGCTCACCTCGAATGCCTGGATGAGAATTTTTCAATATCCAAGGTCATGGTGCCTTTACCAACACAGACTGAGCTCAACAGCAACTTGGCCATCCCCAGGGCCCTGCCTGCACAGGACTGCTTTAAGTGTTACAGGAAGCAACACTGGCGTACTCCAGTGTCCCAGAGAGATCCCCTAACCACCTATATGTGATCAGTTCATCTCCATCTCATCTTTCAGAGATTCTTAACACAGATGAGAACTATTTATTCCGTGCCACCACTCCAAGCAAAATTGAGAAAAACGAAAGACCTACTGAAAACAATCTGCTTTATATCCCAAACTACAACCTGGCTTATGAAATGCAATACTGCTACAGTGCTGTTCTCAGTCACAGGAGGAGGAAACAGGGAAACATGACTTCACATTACTATTTTCGTTCTTTGGAACAAAAACAGAAAAGAAAGGAAACGAAAATCTGCTATTCAAAAACCTCTTGATATCTGGCCATGTAGCTAGAGTCAATTACGGAATACCTCTCCCACAACATCTTAGTAGCCCAGTTCACCCAGTTCCACACATTCAGCTGTAAGAATCTTCATCAAATACCCTGATTAAATTTAATTTTCCACAGTCAGCAATACTGTGAACACAAATGCAACTTTCCTTTTAGTCTTCTCTATTTAGTTCCTGAAGGTACTGAAGCTACCTCAAGATGACCATATGCTCTCACACTGCAGTGGGAAACAGATCCTCGCATACTTTTTCATCTCCTTTTTTTCCACCCCCCCCCGGGAACTCTAGAAAGACCTATAGACCAGCCTTTCAGCATTCCTCATTCGCAGGATTCCACCGAAGGCTAAGCTACTGCCTGTCACCATACAGAGCTGAAGGTACCAGAAAAAAAATGCTCAGGTGTGTTAAGGACCACATGCTTCTGCTTAGCATTAGAAGTGTTAAACATCATACATTGATAAAGATGTCAATATTTATTCCACATGATATGTTATCTTGTGACAGTTGGGGTCTTCCAAGTGTGGGGTTTTTTTCATCTGTTAACAGAGAAAAAAAAGTGCTCATCACTTGTAGTAACATGAGAGCTCAGTGTGGACCTGTACAGCAAAACCTAATAGGACCCAGTGGAAGATACACAAGATAAATAAGGAAAGACATACAAACAATCATTGTTTTCTTAATCCCCAAGGAAAGTTCTTTGAAGGACAGAGTCACCACCAAAAACAATCCTTTACTTGCCAAAGCCTTCTCACACTCTGGCTGGGTTTACACTGCGAGAACCGACACAGAAGCTGCAGTGAGCTCGCCACATACGAATTCTCCCGAGCGGAAGAGATTCACAATTGGCTCACTGCACACCACTCAAAAAACACAACAGTTAACCTTCCTCTTCCTCACCATCACAATTGGCAGAAAATACAAAAAAACCTGATGCAACCATGTCACTCAATACTCCATCAGCACTTTTCATTTGTAAGATACATTTATAGTCAAAGCTCTACAATAAATGTTTTTCCCTGCTACATTTCTCTTAATTTTAATTTCTATTCTCATGACTGTCTGGAAGTCTTCTGCACTGCAAGAGCACAAGTTATTGCCTCCATAAAATCTGTCCCTTTCTTCAACGTATCCAGCAACTTCTTATCCAATAGCCCACGGCATCGTGCAGCAGAGCTCCCTTCTCCCAGGGCTGGCTGCTAGGCTTTGTATTTCAGTTCTCTTCACTCGAGACCACCCTGCCCCTCTTCTTCACCTGTGTGCACCCTGAAAACCCTGCAGAGGTGTGAACTCTGTGCAAACACAGCCAAGATCAAATAGATTTTTATTCCTGAATTTAAAACCGAAACAACAACAAAAACAAACAAACAAAAACCAAAAAACACACCAACAAACCACCACAATGAACAGAAAATATGTTCACTGGAAACCTCTGATAATGCTAAAGATCTCAAAAGAATTTACACAGCTTTACTTTGTGGAGGGGTTTTTTTTATGGGACTTAAGGGCAAATATTTGACTAAAACAACTGTTGAGGTTTAATGCACATTTTACCAAAACAAGTAACTTTTAAGAATTAACTAGGCACTGACACCACCATAAATCCTGATTCAGGCTGGGCTCTGCTAGTCTTCATATTAATCTGCTTAAAATTCCTGACTTTTAAGAACAAACAACGTCCGCATTACAGGCTTATAACAAGGTTAAGCTTGAGAAGTTCTATTAATACTCTCCCTAAGGCTACCAGGAAATTCCTTAAAGCAAGTGATTTTTTTTCTTTGCTGTGGATTATGCTCTAGGGTAGTTTGTTTGTGGCTCCCATAAAATGATGAGTTTATCTTCTGTCTGCATCAGCAGCCTGTCTCTTTTCGGGGCTCATCGGCTGAGATGCTCATCAGGAGTCACAGAATAAGTTAACAGAAAAACCTGGAATTCTGCCATATTCACTCTCTATATCCCCCACATAAATTAAGCTTTAACTGACTGTCAAGCATCTGATTTATTTGTGAGAAATAACAGTTTTATCTGTACAAATTCCAAATTCTGAAGAGCTAAAGCCCTGAGAAAAAAAGTGGTAATCTGTTGTAATGGATCCATGATAACTGTGTCTACACAAAGTTAATGCACTAACACATTTCCTGAGTCTGAAAGGGACAGAGCAAAATCAGGTTCACCTTCCTTAACCATTACCTTTTGCATTTATTTCTTTAGTGCTTCCTCTCTATCACAACTGTAACGTCTGGAATTTTAATCCAAAAAGTTGCTATAGATACGCAGCTCTAAATGAATCTGAAAACAGATGTACCAGCTTACTGCTAAATAAAACTAAACATGCCTTTTCAATTGGTCAGGTCACTGCCTGAATCTTGCAGAGTTACTGAAAAAACAGCTCCAAAACTATTTATTTCAGTAGGGTTATTAGCGAAGTTCAGAGCAACGCAGAGAATGATCTCAAAAGCCTGTAAATAAACCAAGTGAGCACAGTTTAACAGAGCCTGTCAGCTCGGCTGGGCTGTGGAGACACTGTAGTGAGCAACTCCACAGCTGTTTTAAGAGGTCCAATTTCACGTACCTGCGCCCAGTACTTGCTTTGCCTTGTTCGGCCATCCAGAGAGGATGTCTGCAACTATTTCAAACACAGCAGCGGTTGTTGAAGTGCTGTGAAGGACGGAAATTGGTGTCCACAAACAAAGCAACATTTACTTCTGCTAAGTGATGAGTCCAAGTGGAGCAGCTCCCCAGTCCAGGGTGGGAGCTTTTAGTTACCTACACAGGACAACAAAGAACTTGGGGACAGGGGAGGTTGGCAGTTGCTGCTGGGGCCAAGGCGGTGGTGTTTGTTTTTTTCAACTAAATACTGTATTTGTGACTTTCCTTGCCTAATTGGTTTGGTCCATCTTGCATTAAAGAGTCTGTCTTTGTGAGATGGCCCATTTGATAGAAAACGTACTAACTCTTAGTCATTAAAACAATACAATCTATATCAGCCTTTTTCTTCCCCTCTCTCCCGGGAATAAATTGTTGGCACATGCTAGAAACTTGGCTATGTTTCTTTGTTCTGAAAAGCAGAGGTGATACTAGAATTGTGTCCTAACAGAATGAACTCGCTGCTAGAGACCACTGGCATTAATTACTTAGAAGTGTAGACTTGCTAAGTGTTCAATTTATCCATCAAAACCCATTTCAAAAACTTTTTGCACTAGAGCTATTCATACGTAGAGGACACATTACAAACCTGCTCTGGATACACTAAAGTTACACTAATTTTATCCAGGAGACCCAACATTCAGCATTTGTTTTACTATTTGGAAATCTATCTTTTCCACTTAGAAATCAGTAACTGTAAAAAATGGGGAAATTTTCCATGCTAAAAGAGTAGTCTAAACACTTCAATTAAGTTCTGCTCTTTCTTCTTGTCAGCATTAACCAATGCAGGTTTGAAATATATTACAATTGCCCAAAAGAATTCTGTATCTGCAGGTAATGTCTGGTGAATTTATAATCCAAACGAAAACAAAAAACCATCAGGAGCTGCACATATCTGCTATTCAGTAATGCTAACAGTGTATCAAGAACTATCAACATCCACAAGGCACAGATCAAACTACAAAACACATTTTGCTAATATATATATTTTTCTGTCAAAAGGAACATACCTGTTAAGTGTTTTTCCCACTTTTTTTATTTTATTTATTCAAAGTTAGGGGTTTTCTTCCTGGAATAGCAACAGGGAGAATATTTATCTTTTAAGTGGTGGTTACTTCATCAATATTTCTATTTCTAGTGATTTTGGAACTTCGGTTTAAGACATGTCCAAGTAGGTATCATTCATTCCTCATTCAACACTGCTTTTTCTAGGTACCATCTGTAGTTAAGTTGTTGATTAAATGGCCTGAACCAAACTGATAAAATTCTTAGTATGCCTGTTCTATGGGGAAGCAGTTACATAGGACACACTGCAAGAAAGCATCTTCAATATCCTTTTAAGCTAAATGTACATTCTACAGCTAATAACAGCAAAAACTATTAATGCCCTTTTTCTTTCAATAAGATTAATGCCTTCATAGGCTGATGGCAGAAAAACTTCAGATATTTCTGCTTTGAGTCTTTGAAAGCTTCTACACCACAACACCGATTTTAAGGCAGGTGTAAGGAGGCCCAAGAGATGAGCCACTCTCCTCAAACCACCTTTCCACAGAGACTCCCAAAGAGCAGATGTGGTGAGGAGAACACAGGCTTGAAATCCTGCCATCTCCCTCGGCCTCAGCTTTCACATTACTTTTCAACTTCTTATACCTGGACTTGTGCTATCAGTCTCTGAGCAGCTATCAACAGCAACATGATGCATCTGAATTCCTTGCTGGGGCATCATTTTCAATACTGAGGAGCATCGTTTAGCTTAACAACTCTGCACTAACATTCCCTGGCAAGTTTAACAAGTTGAAACCTTGTTAAGTGACTGCTGAAGCCACCTCAGGAGGAAAAGCATAGTACAACTGCTGGTAGAGGAACGTGTAAACATTGCAGTAACAGGATGATTTTAAAAACAATTACATTTCAGCATGTGGAACCCTTCATCTCATGCTTTCTTAACATGTCCTTAATTTGGGTTTTTTTAAGTAATACTCGTGAGATTTGCTTCATTTAGATTAATTCAACAATTAAGCTATATGCACAACTTATTTAACTTAGCACTTAAAAATGGAACAATTAGAACTTTTATACAATAGAGAATTAGGATTCTCTAGAGGACAGTCTGTTTGCAAAACCACTACTTGTCCCTGCTATATTAAGGCAGAAGCCAAAGGCAAATTGGCTTCACCTCTGGGAAAAGTAATGATCCCCAGAAATTCTCTGTTTAAAGTTAAAATCATCATTCATTAATTCCTTATTCCTGAAAAGAGGTTCTGCTCCAGCCTCACCTTTCTTTCTTCTGTTCATATCATCCTTTGATGACAAGTTAATTCTCCAGATTTCGTTTTTTAAAACGATATATGAGGGTCAGAGTGCTACGAAGATTTGCCAGGTTCAAACAATTTCATATTTAAAGCGACTTTTTATGGCAGTTTAGTTGCTCTCTCACAAACTGTGTGCAGTACCCTCTGCGGTAAAGCTCTTTTGCTTTTACTTTTTAAGAATTGCAGTCGTCAAAATTAGGGGCCCATTTTTTAGTGAAGCTTTGCACAGTTGAGTATTATGTAAACTGAAGCTACAGTCATGTCAATGAAAAGCAGCACCAGTGTCAAAGGAGAGTCCCTGCTCTAAGTTTCAAAATGCCCGTCTGACAGAACACACAGTGTTGAGTGCTGTGCTTTCCTTCATTGTTGCCAGCTTAGTATTTTCATAACCATTCCATTTTATCACTGGGCAGAAAAATGAAGAAATCTAGTTCAGGTTCACTGTCTACTAAGCTGTGTTTCTGTCAGGCTGCCAAAGAGTATATCAAATGCAATGGGCACACCGGGAACATTTACACGGGAGCAACTGAATGGAAATTTTCAATTCCTTTCACACACAAACCTTTCTATTAAAAGATAATCCAATCAAAACCTGTCTCAAAATTAAGTTTAGTGCCACGTTTCGAGATTTCAGGTTCTACCCCAACTTTCAAGGCAACATTGTTAAAAATTAACCAAATAGTTTCATAATTAATCTATTTCAGTGGCTTTATGGTACAAGTAACAGGGATTACTCGGCAGCAACACCTCTACTGAAATATACTCTCTCTTCACAATCCAGGATCACAGAATCCATCTTCATCCTAACGACAGCCTGTCTTTCTGGCTTTGCAAGTAGAGTCTGGTGTTAGAAAAGAGAGGTAGGAAGATATTTGAAAGGTGTTGAATGTGTGTTGTCTCACTAGCACCACAGCAACACATTTTATTGAATTAAATTAGACTAATTTTTGAAGTTTCTTCTTACAGTTCAGTTAGCACTGAAATGTGCCTCAAATTTTGCCCTGCATAGATCTGAATTACACACGGGACATTTTACAAGCTGCAGGGTGATTATATCGGGCTAAAAGCATAATTCCAGGTTGATTAGAAAAATTGTAATGATGCTCAAAAACTTGTCTCCACAGCAGTTCAGCAGCTCAGGCTTTCAGTGTGAGTTCAATGAACTACTCTCAAGCCAAGGAAGCAGGACTTGCTACACACAGTCCCAGGGGACCCTGCCACTCCAGCTGTCCCTGAGCCAGCCTTCTGTCTCCTCCCACACACAAGCAATAGCATGAAACACCCCGATATCCACATGCACAACACTGTTCCGAGCCACGAACCCTGAAAGCAAAGTGCTCAATGAGAATATTGCTTCTCCTTTGCTAGCTACAGAGCTTCTATTGAACCAATATTGTTAGAATAAATACTTCTTGAGACCCAGAGATGCAAGAGTTCTTATTAAAGCATTATTACTATGTGCATCATTCTTGCTAGAGACCTTAAGAACCTTTATTAAATCTTTAATTACTTTTATAAATTTTTAAAAATCTCTAATTTACAATATCCAACAGTGTTCCTTTTAGATCAACCCAAATTATTAATTTTTTTAAGTCTTTGTTTGTCTCGGCTCAAAAAGGAATTTCACTCTGCTAACCTAAAACTGATGCTGATGCAGGCTTGAATCAGTAAAAAGTAGCTTCAAGCTTCACTACTGCTGGAGATCCTCAATACCCTATCAAGCACTAGAATTCAATTCTGTCCATTTTAGAAGAATCACTTCAGTTTATTTTTAAAGCAAAAAAAGGCAACAACTAGATTTACTGTTAATTCCACAGCACAAAAATCAGAGATACACAAGCTTTCAGGCCTCTTCTTTCTCTGCTAACTTTGTCAACATAGTTAAAAAGTAAGTAGCTACCAAGAGGTTCTGCCTCATGTTTTATAACTCCTGAGACTAAGTTTAAGAGGCCACAAGAAAAATAAACTACTACTTACATTTCTGAATTATGATCATTACAGCAAAGAATCTCTCCTGCAGCCCTCACAAATAACCAGAAAATTTTCTGAAGTAATAATTTCTAAGGGGTTTTTTTTGGTCCTCACAGTGAGGTTTCCATATATTACACATTTCCTATGGAGTGGACATGACCTCTGCAAATGCAGCATCTTAAAACTATATTACTTCACTTACTTAAACCCTGTATGCCTCACTGTGCTTTATGCATTATTCCACACAACTTCAGAATATAAGGAAGTTAATTTCTAAAATTACTGTATTTTATTAATGTTGGAACACTAAAATCAAAGTAATTTAAGTGGAAATACAATTCTCTGTGCAGCTTTCTAACTCCATGAAGGTTCTGCAGCTGATAAAGTAAATCTAAGCCTGGTCCTTTTACTGTAGTTAGCCTGGCAGGCCTTGAAAGGCAGGAGAGGACTGGCTGGCTGAAGCCAGGTGGAGTCACACAGGTAACTCCGGGCAAGCTCCAGGCTCACCTGTGAAACCTGGCTATTATTCATGCAGTATCTTCAGAAATATATCTGTATGGAAGCATTAAAACCCAGTTAGTTTCCTAAAAACAAAAAAAAACAAAAAAACCAAAAAAACAAATCCCCAAGAAACAGTAATGAATAGTAGTATCACCTCCACTCCTCCTCCCAAGTACTCCCACAAACACCATGGGAAATGTCATGAGTCCAGCTACATTACCAAAACTAACCAGCATATGCCCACTGACCAGCACATACAAATTGCACATGCTGCTGAGGCTGCTGCTACTATTGGTGGCATCCTGCAGCTACAAGGGTAGTGTTAAACTGGCTTAAGTTTCCCAAACTAAAAATTAAGATGCCATCAGATCTTAAAATCACCCATATTGAAAATACCTAACTCCAAGCACAAGTCTTCCAAGCAGAAGCATTAGAGTGAAATCTAATGAGCAAGAGCTAAAACAAGATAATGAATTCAGGAGTAACAGGAACTTCAGGCTCTAGTGTTCTCTCATTGAAACAAATGTGGCTTATCTCATGCTTAACGTTGTGCAAACATGTCTGCTGGAAAAAAATCGAAGTTCAGAGTTTGAGGAAGTTTTAAGAATGAGTTTTGAAGCCGCTAACAAACATGCAAGGTTGACTTAATCTTACTCAAACAGCACTCCAGAGTTCACCTATGGACTACTCATTATAGTTGTCTGTTCTGTAGCATAAGCATTAAGTTAACCCAAAAAATCACGTAATGGCTTTAGGAAGATGTTTAAGCCACATTCAGAAATCCAGGTAAGTTTAACAGAAAAGACTTTTTTACTTTTCTTTTGAAAGCACAGTTGATATGTTTTGCAATCAGGGTTTACTTTCCCCTTATCAAGCCTGACACATATGTAACATGTCTTCACTCAATTAGTTGGAAACAGATTTATCTACATAACATATGGGTGAAAACCAGAAGAAACCACTGCATGTTGAAAGACTGAAGGAGGGCTCTCCCCCAAATACCCACTTTTTATTTACTCCCTTATGTAACAGTAAGGGACTTACTCACCAGCACTCCAACCCAATTGCCTCCTGCGCAGCGCTGCTCATCTCTGGAAGTCAATTTTTATCACTCACTGAGCCTTAAACTCATGCTCTTCACTGAAGCATTTAATTCAATGCAAGTGTTAACTGATTTACAGAGAGTGAGGCAGCAGGGGAGGGAAGAGTATCGCTGGTAAAGCACCGTGTAACTTATCAGTGGAAAAGGGAATAGAAGCAGCTTATAACACAAGCAAGCTCACCAGTGTTCTGAAAATCTATTTCACTGGTGTTCTTCCTATACTTCAAACACACACACAAGGAAGGTACACACAACTGGATTCTGATGGAGTGCAAAGTTTCTCTATCTAACAAAAGGTATATATTGTTTTCAGTTTTTCCACCTTTGTCCTCAGGACAGTATCATTTGATACGACATAATATAGCGTAAAGCAGATACTCAAATCCCAGGGTATTTTAAGGCTACAGAGTGAAATGCAGGACATTCTATTTCAACTTTTGAAGAAAATCTGTAATGGGCTCTAAAAAAATTTCACTGCAGTAGCAAATTTGTCAGTGGTGCAAAAACCTACCAATGCTTGTTACACACTGTCCTCTGACAAAAAAAAAAAAAAGCCCAGACTGTGAAGTCAGGACATTGCACTGCTGCTATGAGTAGTTAACACACTACCTGGTCTTCCAATTTGAGAACACTCTTAATAATACTGCTTCAAGGAGCTTTTGTTACAGATACGAGATACATATGAAAATCATGATCAGGATCCTTCCTGAACTGGAAAACATACAGACTGACAAGATTACCTAAATATTCCTTGTTAATATTGCTTTCTTGGCATTCATATTTTGATAGAGAAAAATGTGATGATTAAACATTAATAATAATTTTTAAAAAGCAATGAGAAGGACAATTAGGTGTACTTGCAATCTACTATTGTGACAGGGGCTGCTGATGTAAAATACATCACACCCCTGCTAACTTAGACATCTCATAGGACATGAACCTACCAGAGTCTTAATCACTGCACTCCTAGGAAACCAGAGTGTGCAGCAATCGGAAACTAGACAAAAAAGGAGCCTCAAACATTGGAAGAGTCTGACATCTCCTTTTTCCTTTTCTTTCCCTCTCCTCAGATTTTTTTTTTTTTTTTAGATACCTGCATTTGCAAACTCAGTCAGAGTCTATGGAGCCAGGGGTTGACAAGCACCTGTGAATTCTCTGTATGCTGTGATGCAGCAGAGCACAAGTTAGTCCTGCTCTGGAAGCACACCGGCACAGAAGAGATGACTGGCTTTACAGGAAACACCACACATGCCGTGGAGCTTTAGGAAGAAACTTAGCAGAGCCCTCAACAGCTGTAAACAAACACCCCCCCAGCTTCTTACACATTGTCAGGTACACACATCCATAAACTGATGCTCGCTGATGCTACCAGGAAAAGGCAGACACACTGCAACTGTAGAGAAGAACTACAAAGGCAATTGTAAACATGTAAAAATAATTGTATTAATAAGAAAGGGATCAAAAAGTGAATACTCTCTCTACAACGGTACAACCAAAAAAATCCCCAAACAGTATCCAATGGCGCAAGACAGAAAATAAAACATTTCTATCACCAGGGACAGTCTACAAACCACATTAGAAAACGAACAAACAAAAAACCTAAAAAAAACACACACTACTCTGGTTTTTGCTGTATTTCAACTTCTACAACCCCTCCCATGCCAAACTTCGAGAGTGACTGAATTTCAATTGATTTCCCTTCATACTGTGATCACAGAACCATAGAAGCCACTGGGCAAGACCAGCAGCTATCTGGAAATTGGCACCTCCATTACAGGTGTTTTTATTGCAGAACCCAAAGCCTGTTCATGCTGAACAAGGAGAGCACAGCAACTGCCAACACACAAAAGAACACACCATAAAGATGGACACCTTTTCCTTTTAAGCTGATTTTATAAACTAAATCTCCACAGAAGAGCAGGGTCCTTTCATCTACTAACGCAGATATCTCTAAGATCTATCTTAATAGACACTTGTGTTTCAATAACGGTTCTTAGGGAGAAGCCAAAGAATAGTGCACTGAAAGTAGAGAATTGGACAGACTCCTTCAAAAGGCTGTAAAGATGTATTAAACCTAATCCTTTAGGGAGAAAATAAATCCAACATTGCCTATAATGAATTGTCACGTTAGATTTTTCTCAAGATGTGAGAGCATTAGAATGAAATTAACTTAACAAAAATATTTGTGAATATTCAAACATTTCAAGAGATGTTAAGGGAGCACCTTAGACATACTACAGAAAAAGAATATATTCAAAGACAGTATGAAGCTACAAATAAGCTTTAAAAACTAATATGTACCATTTGTCAAACTGACAGCCTAAAGTAGCTCACTTGTGACAACTGATGCATATTGCATAAAAAGCCAGAATATTAAAAATCAGCAAAGAGTCAAACAATAAATTACAATGTATCTGTGCATCATGTTTTTCCCCTTTCATCAAAGCATACTATCTGTATGCTTACTCTCCACCCCTTACAACATCATTTTTGAGATAACATCTGTACAAGTTTAGGACTAACCAAATGATTAACTACCAGTGGGAAGAAGAGTTTTCTAAGAAACAAAACAAGAAAATAGTAAGAAAAAGACAAGAAACTGATATAATGGCATTTAATTTCCTAACCCAGCAGTATTTTCCTTGGCTTGCCTTTGAGAAGCTGGGCAAAGCATTACGCATGCCAGCTGTGATATTGAACATTCTGGGGGTCGATAACTTATTGGTAAAATGACACTTTTTAGCTAAGGTTATATATTTAATTTATAGTCTATAAACAATAATTGTAAAATCCTAGTAGTAGCAAGTACTTTGTATCAATGGAATTAAAAGGAATTAAGGGGGAAAGAGTATGGATTTTCAATCCAGAAGGCAAGAACTTAATAGAATTCTTCTGCGTCGAACACCTGCAGACAACAGAGAAAGGAAAGGTCACAAAGGCTAAGCAGAAATTCCAGGTTATATTTACATGAACACACAGCCACAACTTGTTTCCAAGTAGCCCTTAGCTCTTATGCTACTGCTTTTCCTGTGAGTTGAAGATACATGTGAAATGGGCTCCAAGGAAAAATGTGCCACTTAATAAGGCTGATTCCAATTAGGAGACTGAGCTATTAGAATGAACCTGTTCTTATGTTAATTATAGGCTTATTTGGTCAACATGACAAAGCTCCTAACCTTTAAAAAGCATTAATAACATTCTTAGCAATCATGTCAGAATTAACTCAAAGGAAGAAACAAGTTCCTTTTGCAGAATGGTGATTTCAGGGCTAGAACACTTCCTCACCTAAGGTTTCATGTGTTCATACATGCCACAGTATTTACCTTTGCTTTCACTGGGGAAAGCCACATGCCCTGTGTAGAGAGCCCCAGAGAGCCTGTAAAACTCCATGCTAGGCTACACATTTCTACTTCTACTTTTACTGTAAGTGAAAGATCACTGCATTTCTAGACTCTACTGCTAACAGGCTAGAGGTGAGGCCTCTAACTTGGGTATTCTGGGAGATGCAGAGTAAGAACACATCGGTCTTGTTGGTTTGCTTTGTACGTCTTTCACTTGACTACTACACTCCTTTACTTTTACGTCTCCACGCTACTCTGTGTAACCCATGAAGTCTCAGTACTGAGACCTGCCAGGTCTGCTTTAATCAAAAGGAAAAACATCTGCCATGTAAACTGGAAAGCTGTTATCAAAACCCTTCCAAGTTCTTGACAATGAAATATTGAGTAATTATTTAAATGACTCCGTACCAACTTGTTAGTATTTTAATGCCAATACTTACACAATACATATTACGCTATAAATAAATTTGCATTCGATAGCCTTGTACTTTTCAGCTTTAGGGTGGGTTGTACTTTACATGTTAAACTGTATGAACTGTGATAAGGGCCTAACCAGTCATCCTCCCCCTTCCTTCGCTCTCCAGACTTACTTCAAGGAGAGAATTTTTCTACATGCAGAACACTAACATCACAGAACTGCTTTCACTTAAAGAGCAACTAAGCAGGACCCTGAATTCCTTTTGTCTCAGGCAAAAACATCACTGGACAGAAAAACTGTATTACTAATAAATTACAGTATTTCCCACAACTGCTGGTTAGTGCTTACTTTACTGGGAAAGTGTGAAAGTGTGCAAAACCCAGCATGCCCTTCTTCCACAACTAAAGGTCTACTTAATTCTTCACAGAAGGTATTAAATGAGCACATGTCACGGCCTTAACTTTTGGTCGACTTGTTTCCTTAAAGCAGAGCTTCATCTTTCCCCGTCCTACCTCTCCCCTTCCACGCATCCTCACATCTTTTTTGATTATAAGCTACGCAGATTGGGCAGAGATTCATACAAAGTGTCAGCAAGTTTTTATCCTCCCCAAACCAGCAAATCACTATCTCCTCCTCTGTAAAAATAGCAGCTTTTTTCACAACAATCCAGGTACTTATTAGGACCATTCCAAAATCCTTCTTTGGACTGGTCCTTACCAACAGATTGTGTAGGGATCAGCTATAGTTACAACCTTCTCAGAATGGCCTCTGTGCAAACACAATGAAATCAAACAAACATTCTCACTAAAAGACAAGAGCTACCATGTTTATTTTCATAAACTCAGAGGGCTTAAGAGCAGAGTAGTACCTTTACCATAAATTCTATGACTGATTAGCATAAAAGAAGAGAGCTAAAAAATACTCTTACAGGTCTAAATCCACTGGCACGTATCAACTGAGCACTCTCTTACAAGATCAGAATCTGGGCTACTTTTGAGAGACCCTGCTTGGCTGTGTGCGTGGCTACACAGACAGACTGACAACACAATAGACAGCATGAAGGGGGAAAGCCACTTGTTTAATTTCCCATTCAGGGCACGGGAGAAATCAAGGAAGCTACAATGGTAGCAAAAGAAAAAAATTTAAATCTTTTCTGTATTCAACATACTCCAAATGCACTTCCTTCTACCATTAGTTTTTGAAGATCATCACATGAGGAAATGATGAAAGTGGTCTTTTGCACAAGCCGCACTTATAGAACACATTTTAAACAAAGCCCTTAAAGTTTACTGTTGCTTTTCAAAATACAACTACAACCAAATCTGAAATTATGTACTAAAACACTTGAAAAATATCTGGCTGTGAAGTCTGCCAAAAAAAAGGGAAAAAAATATACATCATTCTCAAGTAAAAAATACCTAAGCAATATCCTGAATCTGATCTGTTGATATGAAATTAATGAGTCACTTATAATCTGCCAAATAAAAGTCATGTGCAGCGAAGTATTTTGAACAAGTTCATTATATTCTCCAGCTAATACATATACCCATTTTGACCAGGGGGAATTCCTACGGGTACCTGTAAGCAACTGTTTGCCAAGTATTTTGTTACGAAAAAATTCAAACACAATTGTCACAACATTTTACAGTGTGGAAAAACATTAATGTTAGTCAGAGCTGTCTTTTATACCCACCCAAAAAGTAGAAAAAGCCAATTCTGAGCTACATGTCAACTCTACATCTAAAAATGTAAACACCATAGCACAGGGGTTTGTAACACTCATTTGCACAAAAACAATGTTTAGTAACTTCATTTCCTGCACAGCAATGAATACTTACTAGATTTCCCACACTCTATGTGCTTATTCCAACTACACAGAGAAGCCCAAAAAAATATTCCAAGACTCCATTACCATCAGATTACTTCCATTAGTTCTAGATACAGTAACTTCTCCATAAGAGTAGGCATGGATCATTGCTTTGTTCACATTTATTAAAGCCATACAGAATTACTTCTTTAAACTGTTTGTTTCCAAGAAATAAACAGCCACTTAGGATAGTTACTAGTAAAACTAATGACCCAAATATATGGAAAATGAAAGCTATAAGAACTGAGAATTGCACCCAAACTGATCAAATATATTATCCATTCCTTAAATTTCATTAAAGCATCTACACACTGTCAAGACTGCTTGTGTGAGGAGGACTTTTTTCCCCTAAAAATCCTTCAAATGAGGGGTGCCAGCTTCCTTGGCACCGTATCAGTGGCTCTGCACCTCTACAGTTTTACTGCCTGGAACCAAGTCTCAGCTGTTTGGAGCTGAATGTCTGTGCTATGCTTTAGTTCGGTGAACTAAGTTTCACTGAGGCGCTGGAGCATGTCCAGAGCACGGCAACAAGGCTGGTGAAGGGTCTGGAGCACAAGTCCTATGAGGAGCTGCTGAGGGAGCTGGGGGTGTCCAGCCTGGAGAAGAGGAGGCTCAGGGGAGACCATAGCACTCTCTACAGCTCCCTGAAAGGAGAGTGTGGCCAGGCAAGTGTCCATCTCTTCTCCCAAGGAACAAACAATACCACAAGGCAAGCTATGCCAGGGGAGGTTTAGATGGGATATTAGGATTGGATAACCCCGAAAGGGTTATAAAGCATCGGAACAGGCTATTCAGTCAGGGAAGTGGTGCGGTCACCCTCTCTAGAGGCATTTTAAAGATGAGTAGATGTGGCATTTAGGGACATGTTTTACCGGTGGACTTGGCAGCACTGGGTTAACAGTCAGACTCTATGATCTTAAGGATCTTTTCCAGTCTAAACAGTTCTATGACACTATGATCATCTCCAATCTCATCCCAGTAACACTTGCCTATGAGACACATCTGCATTTAATACAACATAATCTGAGGACAGAGTCTGAATAGTGGAATACTTTATTAGAAGGTTATTAGAAGGAATATCAAAACTACATTAAGAAAAAAATTTAAGTACTTCTGCATCAGTGCTTAGAGCTATGCAAGCACATCAATGAACCACTCCCTCACCCAAAAAAGTGCTGACTATCTAAGTTAGAAACTGTAGAACTTCAAAGAAAAATAGTCCATTGGGAAAACATTAAATTCAATGTAAATTTAAAAATAAGGAGCGGAAGAATAACCAGTTTGTGAGAAATAGGCCGTTTTCACACAATACAAAACCTACTTAACAGCGTTTTTCATTTATTTCCAACAGATAATTATACCATCTACATACACTTTCTAACCTAGTTCTGCATCTCTTTATTAATGAAACTTTTCTCCAATACAAAACAGTTTTTGATAAAATGTAATTTACACAGACAAAAAGGTACTTGTGACATTGTTTTTGACAGCTATTTAAGAAAAACCCGACTGTTTAAATAAAATAGACCATGAGCTTATTTTGTCAGAAGTCCAAGAACGAACTGGACTACATTAAATAACAAACATGAAAGGAAAAAACTCCTACACCCTCCTGAGGAAAAGAAAATAAATCTGGGCAGTCCCACGGCAAAAACCGAATGTATCAAATATATCCCAAGGTAGCACTGGAATTAAAAGAACACTAAATAGACACAATGTAGGTGTGGTATCAGCTAGAGGCAGTGATACAGTATTTCCAAAGAGGATTCAAGTAAAGGGAACCAAAATTACCAAATGCTAAGTTTTTTCTTCTTATTTTAATGAAGGGGAAAGAAAAGCTCTCACATTTCAGAGCAGAAACCATGTCTTCAACAGCCTGACACACTGCAGAAGACTGCCCTTGGTTGCAATTCATGGGATAAGGTCTATTCATGCTTGCAGCTCATTTGATATCACCTGTCATGTCCAGTTTTCCACCCCATGCCAACCCTTCAATGGGTCAGGGAATCCAGTTACCACATAGCCCTGCCCACTCCATCTGTCACAACAGAGTGCAACTATTTACAGCTGCCTTCTTAGAAGGGACGCCTAGAAGGAATCCTGGTGTGTGTGGAAGCAATCCTGTGCTTCAGCCTCAGTCCTCAAAATGCCATGTTGGAATACACAAGTCTTTCCAAAACCCCCACAGAACAGCACTAAACTCCTTCTGCATTAACCACCATCCCAGAATGGGTTTCATCCTTAGGGCAAATAGACTATGACAAATCAAACATGCCATGTAGCAGTCCCCAAACCAATAATTTTCATAAAGAGAAGTCCTCATTAAAGCAGCAATCAGGAGCAGCTCACCCATTCCTGAATCAAACTGTGCATTAACCACAGCAGTCAGTCATGACCTCTCCTCTTCACACAACATGGCTACTTCTCACTCCACCTGACTCAGAAGCAGCAGAGGTGCTACACTGAAGTTGTGACACCAACCTTCGCTTGATATTTATCTCCAGGGAAGAAAATAATTGGATGTCACACCTCCTAACTCAATTTCATTCTGTTAATTATTCTTTAGTGCTATTTTTTAGTTTTTCTCCCCTCATCACTGCATTCTGAATAGGATTAATGAAGACACTGGCGAAATTATTTTGAAGGCTATTGATCACATACACACAGGAACTATTCCCTCAATATCTCTTCATAAAAAAACCCAGCATATAACAACCAGATCAGGTTTGATAGATTTATATTGTAGTCTTCAAAAGAACAAGATCCAACATCTCAGAATCTCTATTTTTGCTTTAAAAATGCTTAAGACAAGGTTATTACAGTTTCACACTACTGGAGAAAAAAGAAAAAAAAAAAAAAACACAAAACCCCCTGTGATTTAAACACCAACGAGCCTACTTCAACTCAAGAAAAGCAGTCCTAGTTTCTGCACCATTCAGTCCCCAACTGCAGCGCAGGCTTCTGCAGGACAGTTTTTGCTCAGTGTGGTTTTTCAAGAAACCCACAGAGGGTGAGTGCCAGAATATTTGTCTTACTTCTATCACTGAGAAAGTATATTTACAGGAAAACACATTCACGACTAACATTCTACGCCAAATATGCAGTAGATTCAAGTTTTTAGACGTAAGAATGTGAGTATTTTGTTAGTTAACCTGGTCATCCCAAAGGCTGAACCGAGAGCAGAGAGGATGCCTTAAAAGACAAACTGTTATTATTTGATTTTGAGTTTGGTTGGGTTTTTTTAAAGAAAGTTTTAGAGAGTTATAGCATCAATAAATCTTCACACAATTCCAATGACAATCCAACACCTAAATGCTACAGAATATTTAACATACACACAAAAGAGCGAATTAACTGCTGCAACCTTCGATCCCAGAAGGATTGAAACGCATAAAACCCAGCAAAATAAGCAATAAAGACTTGGTGTTTTGAGGATGTGGATTTTCAAAAGGAGGACAGATTCAACGGTTAAAAGGTGCATAATAAATCAGTCCCATGATTAAACAAGTTAGTGCACACAAAATGAAACATCCATGCACATTATCGTAGATTTGCAATTACTGAATTTCATTATCCTTCCCAAGAGTTTGACAGGTCAGCAGGATCAAAGGCTCCCAGGTGGACTCTCCTGGCTGCTCCATTCCATTTTGGGCAGCCTTTAAACATACTGAGCAGTGAATGAGCTGTGCAGGACACAGGCGAGGGCAGGCGGCTGACACAAACTTCCCTGCCTCCCCCTCCCCTGGTTCCTGCAGAGTCTCCACTACAGGACACTTAAGAGGCTGAGCCTTCCCAAGGAAAGCAGGAAGAAGGCACACAAACAAGCCTTGGAGGTAGTATAAGAACTCTTCTTTGGCACCAGTAGACTCCAGAGCATTTGGTGTTACCCAAGAAGGCATTACAGGCTGCTGAAATCAAAACAACTTCATAACTGGGCACAGCAGAGCAGGATTTAGGGAACTCCTCTACCAGCCCTCTCCACATTCTGTCCCACTCCATGTTTATATTTATTCCTTTTAAGCACCTTCACTATTCTAGTTTCTATTATAATAAAAACACAGCTTTTGAGATCCACAGCTCTGATAGATTCTCCTTAAAATGCTGGCAGTGATGAAAAATAATATTACCCACAAACTCTGCCCCACCTTAACATTCCATCTCACATTTATACATGTTCCTATTATTAAAACATCACTTTGAGATTAATATATCCATAAGAATTAAGTTTGTCTCCCTCAACATCAGTTCAAGGAGGTAACCATTTATGCCGAGTATTTATGTGAAAGCGCCCTGGAGTCATGCAGCTGAAGGGACTGCTTTGTCAGCAGCCAGTCGTGTCTCAGTAAGCCAGTGGCATCCTGACAGAAAAACACCTGCAGACTCCACAATCTGCAATATAATAGGAGATACACAAAGAGAAGAGCAGAAAAGCAAAACAATGACAGCATTAATTACTTGAACCAGCTCAATGACTCACAAGTGGGACAACATTTATGCCAAGTTAACACAGGCATTTCTTCCCACTGGCAAATTTCAACATTTTGATCCTGCCATCAAAACAAGTTTCATTTCTACCCACTACCTTACTCCCTGTATTGCAACTATTCACAACCACAGCGGATGGCCTCATTCAAATTCATTGATCTGGTCCCTAGTGTGATGGTTTGTGATTTATTTCCTTAAAAACAGCACCACTGCTGAAACAGCTTCTCTTTCTCTCAACTAAGGCAAAAATCTATCCTAACATGTTTGAGCAGTATTTTTATTTCTTATGAGTATGTTGTGGCACACTCTCCCCTGCAATTTCACAGCTCTAGCAACACCAGAACCATTGTGATTGCCGTATTGCATTTGTTCAGTTCCTATAATCCAGTAACTGACCTCCCCAGATGGGCCTGTTCTACATGTATCATTAAATGTAAGTGGATCTTTGAACCACTCCTCCCCTTCAAATCAGGTTTCCTCCTACACTCCAAAGAAATCATAAAGCAATTTAAGTCACAAAGGACTGAGTTGTTGTTTGGGGTTTTTTTCCAGAAAAATAAAAAACCCTTTATTTTTCCAAAACATAGGCTGGTAACAACTCAATCTCATTAGCTGTACAAATACACAGTTCCCATTTTCAAAACAGCTCTACTTACAGGCCTTAATGTTCTACAGCAAGGATCACATTTGACATTTCCACTTGTTCCCTTCTATTTCAGAGACA
This sequence comes from Grallaria varia, assembly GCA_013396735.1. Classification (NCBI taxonomy): domain Eukaryota; kingdom Metazoa; phylum Chordata; class Aves; order Passeriformes; family Formicariidae; genus Grallaria; species Grallaria varia. Next base: position 695,869 of record VWZG01009763.1, on the reverse strand, counting down.
CTTACACCAACCACTGTTCTGCAAACTGAGACAGAATTTCCTTCAGTACCTCATTTACCAGCGTAAATCTAGTATTAAAAAAAAATTAGAAACATAATGAAAACAGAAACACTTAAGACATTTTATTTGCTATTTCAGCAAATTTTACCCTTAAATTGTAAATCTGGTAGAAAGAGCATGGATATGAAATGTTTTGTACACAACAACTACAGAAAATATGCAAGTCATCTTGAGGCCTTTTAAGTTATGTCTAGTAACTCACACAAGTATTCTATAATTCCTAACCTTCTGAAAACTAATAGTCCTTTCATCCCATTGCTAGAAAAAAACAAGTTAAATAACCAGAATTTTATAATCTTCATCATTTTAGACACCAAAATTATTAGCCACTGACTCTGGCCAATATTCTATAAAAATATGAACTCCATAATTTAAGCTAATAACTACGGTGGCTGAGGTTTCTATAGTTACTTGTGAAAGGGTCACAGCTCTCTGAAATACAGGCAGCCTCTAATAATAAGCTCCACCACAGTACAGCAACAACATTTAATGATTAATTAGGCTAAGACCAAGTTCCTGGTAAAGCACAGAATCTTAATATATGCATTACCTAGTGAAGCAGCAAACAAAACAACTTTAGACTTTCAGATAAAGCTGTGACTTTAGGTTGTATCTTTGCACTCTGGTGGGAGAAACAACCCATGTCCAGCTCCCCAGACAGCACAGTCCATGGTAGCACCACCAGGTAGGGTGATGACACTTCGGAGGCCCCTCCTTATTTTCCCACCTTTCCTCTCCAATTCCTCCATAGTGTGATCTCACATTAGACTGCCTGGGATTTCCTCAAGAGATGACAAGCAAAAGCAGTACCCGCACTGTGCAGAGTACTCTGGAACAAATTGCTAGACTGTGCAGAAATCAAAGTTTATCAGCAGATCAAAGTAGGGGACAATAGTTGTCAAAAGACCTAACACATTTAAACAAAATGCAACGCACTTGTACCTTTCTGAATTGCTGCTCTCATGTTGGCATTTTTTCTAACTTTTTCCTACATTTTTCTTTATTCTTCTTTTAACTGAACTCTAAAGAATAATACAGAACAGTAATTACCACTAATCAGTCCTATGTACTATATGTTGGTATTTGCTTGGGAAGGAAATGGAGGAGTCTTGCAAAAAACATTTAAGTAGGCAGAAGTTTAAAAATAAAAAAAACCTCCAGTTATAAATCGAATGAAATTACATTTTAAAGCTGTGCAGCACAAGAAATAACACTCCTTTGACTGTGTGTGACCAATTCCTTTATTTCCACCGTGCTTCATTTGAGTAAAAGACCACTTTCATCTCCAAAACTCCCACTTGCAAATACATTTGTGACAATACGGGACAATTTTCTGCAAACAAATGCCACTATGGGGACATGAAGACCCTTGGTTCTCCACAACCTAAGAACTTCCATCCCACTTACAGGGCCTTACCCTTACTACATGCCAGACTTCTGTCTGCATGTGCATCAAGCTCACAACTGATACGTTATTATTACATTGCCAATATACATTATAGATACATAAATATGGACAAAGAAAAATATTTGTTTGGATACCTATACACTAAGATATATAATGTAGTATATATCTATATCATTATAAATGTATAATTTTGTATTATTATATTTGGTAATACTGTATAATATACCTGTGATATAAAGAGATATATCTAATGTAGTCTATATTATGCAACTGTAGATATCTGTATTTTAGCTATAATAAATATTTACATATTACACATGTGCATATCATATATGTGATGATATAACAGATGCAATATATAACTGTAAGAGGAATTGCAGCTTGGCTTTGTTCTAGAAATACGTTTTGAGCAAAGAAATGAAATTATAAAGCTGGAAACAGCAAAAATAAATGCAAGAGCTCAACTATGTGCCCCATACCCAACACTGGGAATTTGCAGGTTTAAAAAGGAACACTAACTGCAGTGAAGCCACACGTACCTGCTGCTGGACATCACAAACTTTTTGGCTTCTCTCATCTCCAGCAAGGCTATCAAGTCAAGGCCAAATGAACTCTTGGGTGCCTTGTTAGGAGGCAGGACAACCTCGGGAGCAGGTTGTTTGGGTATGGTTGGGTTGTTTGACTTTTTAGAGGCTTTCTAGTCTGTGTTTGGTTTGGCATTTTTACAACATTAGTTTCAATGAGTCCTCTTTGTGTGTGTGTGTGTGTGCGCGCATTTCCTAAGCTGAAACTTTGCACAGATAGTCAAAAAGCTGAAAACACAAGAAAACAACTTTTAACCTGTCAATATCACACAAAGTTTGAAGTCAACACTAGTTAATTAATTCATTTCTTAAATCCTCTGGGATGAAGAGATAAGTTTGCTTTGCCTATGAATTGCTCTAAATATTAATTTTTTGCTTGTCTACTGGGGCTAAATCAAATGCAGTTAAAATGGTTACTGTGGTTACAGTGATGGATCAAGAAAAAAATAGAAAGTTATTTAACCCTCAAAATACAAATAAAAAGCCTGCAGAAAACAGCAAAACACTACTGGCATTTATACGACAAAGAAAAATACAGATCCACATCTCATGCAATCTCTGAAAAACAAGGCTCCTGATCCCAAATCCCTGAGAGGCGGATCTTTCTCCAGTATTTATAAAATACAAGACACAGATTCTTCTCAGAACATAGCCATAAATGTATTATGACATCTTCCTTACAATCATTATAAAGAAAAAGGAAATTGTTTATCCAGCTAGTGAGGGAAGGGAAGAACAATGGCTAAATGGTTACATATTCCAGCCAAGAGGTGGAGAAAGATGTGAGCGGTGACAAGGAGCACAGGACAGATACGTTAACCTGCTAAAGGCAATATAGTATTAGTACAGTTTTCAAGTGAAATTATGTTGTCACAAAGTAGTCCATCTGAACAGTTCTGCACAATAAATGGCACTGCTCACACAAACAGCGCTAAATGATAACGGTAGAAATCCACAGGAAGTATGAAAAAAACAAAGCCCAACACCCTCAAAACAGTATCCTTTTAAATCAAGCAGCAACATGAAATGTTTCTGTGACACTGTAATTAAACAGTAACCCACATAAGGGGTGGTAAGAACAACTCTGCCTCAGGGCTGGTTTCCCGGCTAAATCCGTCCTACAGCTTCAAAAAGAGCACACGCGGCATCACCAGGGACAGAGACGGTCCAAACCTCCTGGAGTGACAGCAAACCCAGCAAAATCAAAGCAAGGGAGGGGGGGAAAACTGAACTAATTTGGAATTAAAGAGAGAAATCAATAAAATAGTTAAACTATTTTTATAGACATGTAACCAAGGCTGGGTTTTCACAGGCACACTGACATAACTCTGCTACTCCTTGCAACTACCTGCAAATCCTACCTAATTCTAATTATTTACTTGACAATAAATTTTGTTTACTTGATTTTTTTATCTATTACATAATTTTTTATTTCAAAATAAAGTTGCTCAATAAAAACCTTACAATTCACATCTTTATTACAGTACAAAAAAATTATACAGGCCCAAAAAATTGTGAAGTGGCTTTTTTAAGACCAGAATTATCATGTTTTCTGTGATGTGTTTTTGCTTTTATTGGCATGGTTAAAAAAGGGGAAAATTATCATCCAGTGCTTCTCATAGTAGGTTGTATTAATGAAACAATCATATTCATTATACCTCAGGAAAAAGTTGGGAGGACCAAGCACGTAACTGCCATACAATAAGCATTAAATAAACCCAAATACAGACAACTTCGTACATATACAAGGAATTTTCATAAAAAGTTAACATTATCTTGTACTGCATTTTTATTTCAGGGATATTGTCCCACGCACCAGCAGAAACTAAGAGTTCCAGCTAAGCCACATCCGCCTCCCAGACTGACCTTGTCGTTTCCATATACACATGGAACAAGCAGTCTGGGGAAGCATAAATATTTCAGTAAACGCCAGGCTTTCTAAGTTATGTGCATCATCAGTCAGCCAGCCAAGGCTGGAGCTGCAGACAGCTATCTACAAACCACCTATCCTCCGATTTGAAGAGGCTTGCCCAGCTCCTACCAAAATTCTGCAAGTAATAATCCAAGTATGTCATCGGGTGTCTGATTGTGTTTTATCATCATAACTGTCTCATGCAACATAAAGCTTAAAAAATTCTCAATCTGCTTTCAGAACTTTACCTGCCTCATTAGTCTTTACTTTTTGGCTCTACAGGCTGGCATTGACAAAAAAAAAATATATAAATTATTAAATGCAAGCTATAGAGGCTGTGGAATTAGACATCAAGCCTACATTTTTTTATTGCCTGATTATATTGAGAACACACTACTCTCTGACAGCTCTAGATAGCTTTGTTTTTAATATTAATGTGCTTGTTTTGAAAATGAGCCTGCCTTCTCTTTTCCTATTGTCTGAAGATGCACATAAAGCAAATACTGGATATCGAAATAGAATCTAAGAAACTATTTCTAGTGTGCTAGTTTGGAGAGAGAGGAACAGATCCAGAAGTCTTTCATAAGGAAATATGGAAACTACTCTAAATTCTAATAATGCAATCCTTGCCCTGCTGCACTGCTGTACCTAAATCATTGTCTCTTCCATCTGTCTAAGTACCATTTCAAATTCTTCCAAGAAAAGACCTGGTATCTTCAAACAACTTGCCAAATTCTGCATCACTATGACAGAAAATTTTATACAAAGGAAAGGAAAACATGTAAATCACTTGAGGCACTTTGCCTTTTTGCTCCCAAGTTCATTATTTATTGTCTACATAAGCGATGCTTAGGGGTAACGCTCCAATTAAATTGTTCACACTGCAGTAATATCCTGTATTCTTACACAACAGGTATCATGCACAATATTCAGCCGCCTCTTGGAATGCCATTAGCCAGCAGATCTCCAAGAGGGGCAGAGAGATGTATTCATTTTAGACCAGACATTTTACAGACGTTGAACTGTTTCTTTCATTATTAGTTTTTCTTCTGCCTCAGGACAACTGTCAAGAGTTCTTTCCACCTCTCACTATTTCTTCTAGAAGTAAATATAACCTTTCAGTGCTTCTTTTTTCAACAGAAATGGAAGTCTATGAAAAATGGGAAAATATAAAGGAGAACATCACTGCTGTCATTTTTAAGCAGCCCAGCAGGAGAAGGGGTAGAGAAGATGAGACTTGGTGCAAAGGGCCTTCTCCTTCCATCACCAGTGTAAGTTTCACTGCATTACAAGAGGCAAAACAAATCTCCCCTTTTCTCTTCTTCCTTTGCTAACACTGTACTTCAAAGCCCTACATGTAAAGGAGAAATTCCTATGAAATAACTAGCAGTTTCATTCAATAGGAAATATTTCCAATTGGTACAACATACTATCTTCACTTTCAATTTTCTCTGCAATTTGAGAACAATGTGACTTCAGTGCAAATGAACTCACAGTTCTGGGTTATCCAAGAGTAAAAGTCCTTTCTATCATATAAATATTTTTTAATATAAATACAATATGGAACATTTCCAGGCTTTTCTACAGATTTTTCAAAAGGTGGAGAAATTCTACATGAAACACAAAAGCAAACTGCTTTGTGTCACAGAACTAAGTGAAAAAGGAGATACTGTAACAAAACTATTTTTAAGCAGTAATTTCACAAGTGCTGACTCATTAGTCCACCTGGCCTAAGACAGGTTCCTATTGGGCTTTCCTTTATGAAAAATTTAATTAATCGTAAGCAATTCAAGCAGCTCAGAGAGAGCATGCACACAGAGGTATGCTAAACAAAGAAGAGCCCAGTTCACAGCTGAGCAGTTTTAGATGGGTAGGACCAACAACCATGAAAAAAATCTCAGGGACAGCAAAACCACACAAAGTAACTTTTACCATAAGATGCTGACTCAAGACAAGTAAGAGAGTTAGCATGAGAATAATAAAACGGAAGAGCTTTCAAAACTAATTTCATTTTGTTATTTAAAATATGATCCTAGGACTAAATCTAAAAATCTCAATCCAAGTTCATTTAAACAGCAGCTTCTAGTTTCATGAAATTTGACGTCTCTGGGATTTTTTGCAAAAGAGGCAGATGAGGAATTTGCAGGATCTTATGTCATTAGTGTAAGGCTCTACAGGAATAAAGTGCTGACTTGTAGCACAGAAATAATCATCTTAAAGGTGAGTCTTATGCTCTTGTCATCAATCATTTTGCAGAAGTGTTTTAAGCCAATTCATCCATACACAGAATCACTGAAGGCTGTATAAACAAAAAAACTCCGGTCTTTAGGCACCTATCTACCAGCAGGCTGTGGTAAGTTACACAGTATCTTTGTGAGGAGGCTCCAGGAGAAAAGAGCAAACTGGTCAACGGAGTCCCTGCTGGGAGACTCAGGGACACGAAGCAGGAACAGCAGGCAGGGACCAAGAAAGCAAAGCTGTTGACAAGTCAACCGACCTGTCACCAAAGGGCGACGTGCTGCCCTCCGTCATACATGGAATTTCCCCAAGCTACAATTAAGGCCAACGCCCAATGGAAAGACCAGAGCTATGAACTACTGCAAGACTAGTAATTTGTAAAGCTCGTGAAAATTAATTTGAAGGATGAAATTAATTATGGGCAACCCAAACATCAGTTAGCTTCTATACAGAAGACATCAAAGACCTTCATTAGCTCACTCATTTTCCATGAAAGTTTTTAAGAAATCTCTGAGGCAAATAACCCCAGTTCAGCGTAACGCAAACCCACTTTGGTAACAAACCCTGACTACAGGCTGGAAGTTCCTCCTGACGACACTCAGATGTGTTAACACATGCTGAGTAGACAGAGCCACAGACTGGACTGTGTCAACAGTGCGTGATAACCAAACGAGTGGCAAGAAGAGAGATCAACTAATATAATGGAGTCTAAGAAAAGCAAGAAAAAGCTTATTTCTGATTCAAAGGAGTCTGACATGCCCCTCTTTTCAGTGGCAACACTTTCTTCTTCTGATCTGCAGATGAAAGGAAAGCATGTATATGGAAGGAAGGGAAATCCAGAAGGAAGGAGAAAAAAACTGAATCCACACAAGCAACTGTCTTTATGCATCTTTAAGCATTTACTTAACTAGATGGTCCTACAAGTCACTACTCCATCCTCCTGGCTTAGTAACATACAATGGCAGCTTTAAAAAATGTGTTCATTCTATCATACAAGAAAGGGAAAATACTACTAGATCGGACACGGAAGAAAAGCTTAACCTGCTCATGACAGCACAGAGACACTCCACAAAGTAAACTTCAGCCCAAAGAAATCAGCATTCTTGTTGCTGGGTTTGTTCTTTGGTTTCGGTTACATCTGTTGGTGTTTTTTGTGAAGGAAAAAGTTCAGCCAGGACAGGGCACTACTGTGATGTATCCCAGCAGGACAAAGGTTTATTGCACTGCCAACACCACCAATTGACACAACAGACCTTGTTTAAAAATTAGCGTTTCCCTCTTTACCCACTGATACCTTAAAACAATGGAAACAATGTACTTCACTCTCCATTGCACAGCTAACGGGAGAAAAACATGTTGTCTCCCTGACAATTTCTGAGACTGCAATAAACAGCTTTCGAAGTCCCTAAAAGCACAGAAAGCACATCCTGCAGTCAATGACTTCAGCTTTGGCAGTACACCATCATTTGCAGCTGGCAGTACCAACTCTGATTGCTGCTACTTTGTCTACAAATTCATGGAAAAACTGGTATTAATATTTGCTTGCAGCTAATTGCCCGGTTCATTTCACATGACACAGGAAGTATTCAGTCTACAGCAAGTTCCCATACGCTTTTCAAATTTCCATCAAATTCTCATCAGTCAAAAAAAGTCACCTAAATAGAAAAAAGTACTTCATTTTACTAACATTGACTACACAGAAGTTGAGGTATAACACCACAAGGCAGCTCTCTACTCCTCATAGTTAGTGGGTAAACAATGTTCTCAAGCTCTCACAATTTTGCTCCCAGGTGATGTCTGCCCACTGAAATTTGCTGCTCTCAAGGACTGAATACTTTTTGTAGACATTCTATTAATTCTGTGTAATAAAAACATTTTTGCACGTCCTGCTCTTGTAGGGAGTGATGTTCACACTACCACACACCTTACGAAAGGGAACCACAGCAAACAAGAAGGCAAGGGAACACATAAAAAAGCTTAGACAGGTCATGGGGAGAAATGCAGAACGCTGTGTCACAGTGCTCTGGGAACAGCACAAGAAAATATCATCTGTCCTTAGAAGGCAGAGCAAAAAGAAGAGGTGATCTTTTTAAGAGGAGGACTTCAGTTAACATTTCAATACAACTTTCGTGCTTGTGTCTGATCCACTGGTTTCTTTCTTCAGGTAAGGAGCAAAGAAGAGGTGAGAATATTCTGAACTCCCAAAGACATTATTTGATACATCAAAATCCAGAATAAAACTTTAAATAATTCATAACTGATCATTTACTCCTATTTCAGACATGACCACCACATGACTTACCGTGAACCTGCAAAACACAAGGGTAAAATCAGTGTATGTAAACAGCATTCTAAAGGTAAAGACTCAAATGTTGAGGGCTAGGGGACAGGACTTTTATCAGAAAGTATAGTTTATTAAGCAAACTAATTCTTAAAACACATGGCATAAAGCAGATGTTTTACCTAACAAGACAGATACCAGTACAAATCAATCATTTATGGGCTCCAACACCTTCTCCTTCTCTCCAACAAACTTTGCCTTTTCACTGCACGGCAAGATACGTACTCTCCCATACTTCTGTTGTCTGAAATACTCCATTTTTGTTATATGTACTTAACACCACAGCCTGCTGTCAGCAGAAATCAAGACAGAACAGAGCAAGTTGTGCCTTCTGCAAGCCTGCTGCTTCTGAAAATAAGTTGTGACATGCCTCACGTGATTTTTTTTTTTTTTCCTTTTCTTAAACTGGCTTATGTGCAAAATTAGACTGATGTTTAAATAGTGTCAGGCTGTCAGAGGGAGAAAATGACAGTGCTACTGAGACACAAAACATGACAAGAAGAAAGATTAGTCACTTACTCGGAAGTGAAAAGTTGAATACAAAACGCATAACCATGTGTCTCAAATTTGTTATAGCAGGTGAAAGACTGAATGCTGATCTCAAGATACGCTTCATAAATTCCAGTTAACTGAAAAAATGAGTTTATTATAACAGCAAACACTTTGAAAACAAAGATGATGGAGTTGAAGGTAAAAGTTCCCTAGCATAAAAACATTTGCTTCAGGGTTAAAATGTGTATTACATACACCTGAAACAAGCTAACTTCCTACTCAGTACTGGAAAAGAATTTCCAAACAGGAAACAATTCCACTGAGAAGATGGAAGGGGGCAGCAACTCAGCTGCAAATAAAGCCAACACAGAGTCACAGCTACAATCAAAGTATTTCAACTGTTCATTCCACTATTTTACATCAATTGTACTACAGCAGGATATACACCTAAATATCACCTCCATTTCCATCACATTTTCATTCTTCCCTGAAATGCATCCTTCTGTTGGGCACCTTCCAGAATGACTTTTCAGCTTTTGTGCAAGTGGGTCATGCATTAGTTGACTTATTAGACATGTCTGAAGCCTAAAAAGGTTAGTCAGCACTGCTGTTACTGAATAGGTTAGCAAACTGCTGGGGGATCAAAAAAGGAAACAGGAAAAATGTAAACTAATTAACATCAAATTTATTCATAATGATAAGTGACAACCATAACTTCATTATTAAGGATTTTTAATTGTTCAAGTGCTAGGATATTTTCTTTCTAACTGCAGCATACCTGAATTTTGCCACTGGAGTGAAAGGCATAAAAGCATGGAAATAGCAGGTGATGTGCTCAAAAACAATGCAGCAGAAACCAACACAAAAAATATTTCCCCTTTTAACAGAAGGTTCTTGCCCCCCAGCCCAAGTACATCTAACAACTTATTTATGTTGTCTGTAGTTAAACTACTCCCTGAAAAACAGTTCCCTATCAAATCTTCTTCCCTTTCACACATTTCAACCCAATTAAAGACAAGAAAGATTAGTGTGAAAGAGACAGTTAATTTTAGAAAATTTATGCATAGACCCAAATGTGTTTAATTACTTCGCTATTTCCCACATGCAGGAAAAATCACTTTTAAGTAGGCTGCAAAACAGTGTTTTAAAAAATAAAAGCTCTGTACTGGTGGACTGCTCCTGTCATAGACATCAGACACATAACAAATGAAAATTTAGCTTCTTCACTATTTATTTTTCATCAGATTATTAAAGAAAACTGCAAAACATACTCAGAATGTTCACTTATGTGCTTATCATGAGGACACTGTAAAACTGTAAGGAGTTTCACAATTAAACTCGTCGTTCCCTTCTGTCCTTTTCCCTTCTCCCAGGATAGAAGGCAAACCCCGTGCCCGGCCCTAGTTCAGTTTGCTCCTCCTCTCTATTGGTAATTGGGCAGCTGTTCCAGAGCCCACAAGGACCCTGAGAGGGACTGATGGATGCACAGAAACCCTCAGATTTCTACAAAACAGACCAAGACCATGCATTTTCAAAAGTGTTACAAGACTAATTTTTTGTTACTTAGTTTCGCTCCGACCAATGCACAAAGTACGTAACACAGAATAACTAATTCAGAAAGCCAAGGGCAGCAAGAGTTAAAATCTCACAGCTTTAGAACCATCCAACAACACAGAGCTGGGAGTTTTCAATGAGGTTTTGTTTGAGAAAGGAATCAGAAGAAGGGGAAAAGAAAGATGGTGACAGTCAAGCTTGAAGGGGAAACACAGTACTTTTAAATAAGGTTTGTTGAGCCAGAGATTTGAGAACTGTGACTTGAAGGCTCTGCGTCCATTCTTTAGACACCATGTGAAGCCAAACCTGTGAACATCAAAATTCATGCTATTTGTACCTGGAGAACTCCACATGAGTCTTACCAGTTTAATTATCCATTTTCCCACAATCAAAATGCATATGCCATGTATTCTTGCAAGTATAAGCCTACACAATCCTCTGAAGTTACCTCAACATGGTAGAAAAGAGAAAGAGCACTTAACAGCAGTTTAACACTTAAACAGCCTTAAATTACTGGGAATCAAGAGCCAGAGCCCTTGGGGCCCACTCTTCAGCTTTGTGTCATTAAGAGAATAGAAACTTGTATTTTGTTCAAATCTGCCCTTATCCATTCCTACTTCATCATCAAAAATACTGCAGGAGCCTTTACTGGCACAAAGCCACCGAGTTACAACATAGCCTTTAAAAACTTGGAAAGTCAAGCTGTGCACCACTTCTGGAGCAACTTGTAAATTTGAAAGAACACAAAAATCAACAATGTTCATTCAACAACTCCTGAGTATCTATAGGGAAAAGAGCATGTGCAGAAGTACAACACACAGCACAAGCTGCTATTCAGAACCAAATAATCCACTGCCGTTATCTAAATGCATCACAACAAGGTCCAACTGACTCAGGGTTCAAATGTTATCACATCCAGGAAACAAAATATTTCAATTCACCTTAGACATTTTTCTCCAAATATTTCTGCATTTTTAAAAGACAAATGATGTATTCATTTGTCATTTAAAAAGCTCCCTTACCTCAGCTTGTTCAGTTCCTTCTTAGCTGGAGCAGAGGCTTTCAACTGCAATATATAGCACAAACTCCAAACAATATGTAATTACACTGCAAGCCACTGCAGACTGAATATCTTTCTCCAAACACTGAGGTTCATCTAGATGGATAAATGAAGAGATACTGCCTTGCTGCAAAATCCAGTCCAAAACCCCCAAGAAACATTATCTAAAATACACAAAGTATGTGATCATACTGTTGAACTGTTCAGTTTATTTACATTTTGCACTGCTGAAAGCTAATGCATGCAGTAACAAACAACTGTGCTAAACAGAAATTGTTTAACAAGCCTTTTGCAATTAGCAACTGGAAATAGCACATCAATACCTAATTAATAGAAAAGGCAATTCTTGTACAAGTTCAAAGACATGTCTCTTAGACCCACTATAAAAAACTTTGGTACAAATTGCTCAGTACTAGCAAGCTAACAAAACACTAGCTATTAGAAATAATGAAAAGAGCTAGGTGACTCCAAAGTGACAGTTTTTCTTCCTTCTCCTGAAAATGTTTAATTGCTTAAAATGTCAGTGCATTGGCCCTAATGATTAATATTCTACTGCTTAACTGGGTTTACAAGCCTTCTTTCTAGATATACTGCATGTACAAAACCATTTTAACATATGATGAACCATGCTTCTGCCAGAAATACTACATTATCACTAACCTTGTCAGTTAATGAGTGAAAGGGCCAAGACGTACGATTTCACTGGCACTCAAACTCCACAAACCAGGTTACAAAGGCATGGGAAGAGAACATGGGAGCAGCAATCCGTGGGGAAAAAAAAGAAGAAACGGTGGCCCAAGCCATCCATAAGACAGACAAACCAACAGAACAAGCCTTGCCAGACTCTGAATAAAAAAACCCTGAGTTTTTACAAGGGAACTTGATCACATAATCAGCAGCAGAGCCGATGTACTTCAAAGACTTACAATGATGGAGTAATGTACCCCAGTGGAATCTGTACTTCGACTTTAGATGCACATGATGACAAAAGCTGGCCACAGTATTCAGCACTGTGGATCACTCAGTCATTACCACCAGCGGGTCCAACTGCACACTGCCCAGCAACACCCCTGTACACACACCCACTAATAACACACTGTGCTGTCACACCCAGGCTGGGGACCTGCAGGACTGGGGAGGAAGCAGGTAAAGGAGAGAATGCCCCTGCAGTGAAGGTGGCAACGCAAAGAGAGGACACGCCCCAGAGGCAGGCTGGGCTGGGGGACACGCATTCGAACACCAATGCAGTTCGGCATTACCAGAACGTGGGGCTGGACCCACACTTTGCTATCCAGCAGTGCCACCATGCACAGGGGAAGACCCACAGCCCTGCAGCTGTTTTTGAGGCTGGTGTTCTCCACCCACAGTAAATTTTACTGTTACAAACACTTCTGAAAAAAAAAAAGGAAGAAAAATATATTTAAGAAGTTCCTTATGTGCTTCAGTACTTTGCCAAAATAAAGCAATCTCATCTCAAATTTGGCAATCTCATCTTGGATAAGCAGTTGTTTGCCACTCTGACAGAGCTTCTCAGACTTTGTGTTAGACTTCATTAAAGAAATTGTCTTGTCTGCAATATGTTCATCCAACCAACTGTCCTGTATCTATTTTACCTGGCAAGACAGCAGCTGGAAACAAGGGAATTAACATGAAAAAGTTAACAAGAATAAAGAATATGCTTTCTACATTTGGGAGTTCTCTGGAAAACATGATTCAAAGAGATTTAGCAATGGTTAGAGACCAGTCAAAGAGATTGTGCTTCTCCATGCTAGCAGTTCATACCATAAGGGCCACCCAGTCTTTGAGCCTTTAGCAGCACAAAAGAGCAAGAAAATTGGTATCTGGTACAATTAATATAATTTATACCATTAATAAGATAAATACAAGTATAACACAGTTCCAAATGTCACAATAAAATGTGTAGAGCGTATGTAAATGCACACACACAGAACGAAGAAAGGAACTGAAAATGGTCACAAGCCAGAGCAGAGGGAAACTTTCCCACGAATGACCTGGGTCTAGCCCGTTCAGCTTCTCCAAAAGTTCAGCTGATGACATTAAACCAAGTGGTTTGAGGTTTTTTCCTCCCCCTTTTTGGAGAAGGGAGTTCGGTGGGGAGACAGGCCATTGGGGAATCCAGATGTATGTTATCAGTCCATAGGTTGGTTTTAGTTATAGACAAACATTCTCTGTTGTTGTTGTTGTTTTGGTCATTTGTTTGGTTTTGGTGAGAGCTCTTAGCTTGTTTGGAGTGGGTTTTGGTAGCTGTTTAAGAGGGTCAGAAGATGGCCTACCCTTTTTCCTTCACCTTATTTTTCTACCTATTATTTCAAACACTTTTTGGTAAATTTTCAGAATCAACTGACAGTGAATATAATCCTGTTTCATTATACTGTAGCTTTCCTATATCTGATACCACTGGCACTTTTGTCAGTCACTTCTCAAATCCTGAGTTATCCCTCATGAAAAAACCCTAGATGTCCCTGTCGAACAAAAAAAAAAAA
>VWZG01009763.1:641955-681662 GCA_013396735.1 Grallaria varia | reverse complement strand
AAGAGAAAGAAAAGATCTGCTGTCATCCCTAAACACTATATTCCACTCACTACTCGCTCCACACATGTTCTGTATCTTGCATAATTTCCCACAGAAAATGCATTAAACTGTTAAGTCAGACAGGAAGAGTAACATCCAGTTGACAATTAGGGGCAACAAGCAACAGCACATGAAGATCACAGTGGGCTAGAAGATGCTTTTGTTTTTCTTGGGACATGAGCAGTCTAGGAGTTTTCTCACGAATGTTTGCACTTTCAGAACAATTCACCAGGAATAAAGAGTGCATTGCCTTTAGGAGGTAGTTTGGTTTTCTCTGTATCAGACACAGTAAATGATGTGTCTTCCATTAACCAAATGAAATTGTTTTCCACTACTTGAAGCCATACTGCAGAATACATTCACCACACAACGAAAATGTTGTTTATAATATGTTTGCAGCACAGTTCTGGATTTGGGGTTTTTTTTCTTTCCTAAGGAACATACTGGAGAAAAAGCCAAGTACTGGAAGTCCCAGTAACACCCACTGTTTACAATGCAATCTAATGTTAACACAGTAAAAATACTTCAAATGCTGTTCGCTATTCTTCCTCAATTCTACCTTATATGATTTGAAGATATTTAAACTATGTTTATATTCTCAGCTATCCTCCAAGAGCGGCTAGTGTTACTAATTAGACAGCCAACAGTGAAAGGAATAGTATTTACTCATTTGATTTACACAACTGGGACAATTTCAATATTATCCCTTTTACTCATTTTCACTTTCAAGGAACAAATAAGCCACAAAAAAACCCACTTCTCACTTGAATTTGCAAAACAGTTACACCACATATGCCTGTATCTGTATTTAAAAAAGGCATACAGGTGTATGTCTAGGACTAAAGCACATGCCAAGCTTTGGCTACCAGGAAGCTGGACATGGTCATCCTCACCTTTCCTCTTCTTCAATGGAGTTACTAGCCAGGTAGATCCAATACAATATTTGTGTACCTTTGTTCTAGCTCAGTTCTACTACTAGAATATAGTTAGTTAGAGCAGAAAAACAAGCAGACCACAAAACACCTGAGGGCTGATGTTTATAATGATCCAGATAATTCTGAACATTTTGATATAACTCTCCCAGTGCCTGCTGAGACGTATGCACTGGTTTGGGGTTTTGAAAGTCATTGATCAATTCAGTATCACAGCACAAAGATAGTCTTTTCAGTCAGCCCATAGTCTCCATTTCCAGCTCTTGTACAACTTTTCAGCCCTCCAAACTGTAGAATTATTCATATTCTCATTAGTTTTAATGAAGAAAAGCTGATGTTCCAAATGCTGCAGTTATCAGGTTCTCCTCTCCTATTTGCGGCCAATCATTAAGTTTTCTAAACTTTGAAGCAGCACAGCCAATCAGCATAGCTACAAAACCTTTTCTGCTGGAGTGGAATCCTTCACACATTTTATTTTTTAGGTCCAAGGATGTAAGAACCAAATCTTCTGCAATATTTTTGGCTTCATGAAACAGAGCTTGCTGGTTGCCAAACTACATTTAGATAAAGCAGTATATAGATTTTTTTTTTTTTTTTTTTTAAAAAGCCCACATACCTACCCTAAAACCTAATCCTAAAACCTCCTCCAAGGGCCAGACCTACAGGGCAGGTTGAGAAGTGTTGTCTAGCAGGCGCCTTCTCCAGGGGAAGCAGAGAGGACTTTCAAGCAAGCTGGGTACAAAAGTAACAGCCCAAACAGGAAGGTGCATGCAGCAGTATAGGACAGTTCTTACTACATGTTCAATTACAATTTCTAAAGTTACTATAAATTATTCACATATTCCCTTTCTTCAAGAAACAAATAGAATCTCCTTGAACAGAGGACAGCAGTACAAATTAGACTGTGAAATGGCAACAAAATCTCTGCAACTTGTGAGCTACTGCAGCAAGGAAAGCCCAGTTCAACAAAGCAGTGCAGTCACAGGAGTGAAAGATGGTCCTATTTTCCCAAGGACATTTATTGTCCCATCCTGGTGCATTATTGCTGAGCAACACAACTTGAAACTGAAGTTCTTTCTGGAGTGGTTGGTAGCAAAGAAGAGGAGCCTCAACTCCTCATGCATCAACCACAGCAGTATGACCACCTCAGTCAGGAACACCTTCCCCTACCCAGAACTGCTGCCACTCACCACTTCTGGCAGGCACAGAGCCCGCCAAAGGAGTTACTCTGTAAAACTGTTCTGGATAAAAACCACAAAGTTTTATGTTCGCATCAAACAAGTTTAAATGCAGAACAGCTCCTGTACAGTTCAGAGGGCAACAGCAGCAGGACCGGGTGGAGACAGACAACACCATCTCTTCTGAATGCAAATGCACGCTTAGGCTGGCTCCAAGGCTGCCAGCAAACCACAGCCAAAGCAAAACTAAGCCTAAGAAACACTCATTGTCTTGGAGTGGTCCTACTGGAAGCAGAGCCTTCAGACACTGAAGTAAAAACCCCTTTTGCAGAGACAAAGGCAACCTAACAGGCTACCTAAGCACAGCTGTACACAATTGCTGTCACCTTTGCTTTCACATGGGAAGGTCAGGACAGCATCCTGAAATGGCTACAGGGAAATGGAAATGTGGAGATCTCATACAAGACAGCAAAGAAACCATACAAAGCTACAGGTCCTTTGTTGCATCCCATGCTAGCTTTGAAGGAGCAGGAAAGGTTTCCAAGGAAGGAATTCTGAACACAAAAATGCTGTACCTTTGTAAGCTTTCTTATTCACAGATATAAAAAAATAAAAACTTTTAGAGGAGGAAAAAAGAAATAATCTTTGATAAAGCAAACTTTGTATTTGATTTCTTAGATTAACTGCTATCTCCAAAAGAATTTACTTTTCCAGGTTGTGTTTATGCATGAGAATCAATAGAATTCTAGCTATGAAGGTGCTACTTGAATTGCCATTAAGAGAATGCTGCTGCTGTACAGAATAACAAAATAGAAGCTGTCATCTAAAAGGAAAAATTAAAATTCTTCACTCCTTTTTTCATCAGGTATTATAACCAGTTTGCAGAGAGGAGGCACAGGAATTAGAATTATAGTTCTATACAAGGATTACAAATAAAGCCAGTGGGTAGTTTTAGCTTCATATAAGATCTGATAACTTGAAAACTAAATATACCACATGTGGTGATCAAAGCTCCTCACATAATACATTTCATACCTACCTTCAGCAGCTTAGCTCCAATGTCACAAAGGTAAGGCATCTTAAGACACCTAGTTCCTGTTGCTGCATTGTTTGTCCATCTCACTATCGTTATTCTATACTGACCTATAGGAACCTCTTATTCAAACGTGTTTTTCCTTGAGGCTTTGACTGCTATGGGGTAGATATTAGATATAAAAGAAAGTTTGGAAAAGACCTTCCTTAAAGGCTGAACATAAAACGATGTAAGAAACATGTCATCTGAGAAAAAAAACTTTTCAGAAGTGTTAATATAAAATGCATTAGCAGCATATGAAAGACTCCTCAGATTTTAAACACGTAAAACATTAAGATCATGAAAATCTGAGTACTCTGAAATTCTGTTCTTTGATTTCTTATCAGTCAGTAATCTTTGTGTAGTTCCAGGAAGGCAAGCAACCATAGCTTGAAAGTGCCACTAATATAACCTGGGTCAAGCTAAACCTAGCAGTTTAAGCTTAGGACCTCAACCAGCAGCAAATGAGGACATTTCCTCAGCAAAAGAAGAGCAAGTCTTCATCTCCTCTAACGAGGTTCTCCCAAGAAAATGATTAGCAATTTGACTGCATGATCTAACGTGGTGTATTTTATCTTCTTGAGAATTACACCTTAAGTTAAAAATGCACTGGAAAAGGTGTACTAAAAAAAAAAAAAGGAAAAAACCAACAAAACAATTACTGTAAATACTTTAGCCTGCTAAATAATCATGTCAGAGTAGAACTTGAGTTCATTGAGACATGAAATTGCTTTGTTAGGAGGAAAGTAACAAAAAAAAACCCTATAGATTGAAAACTAGCTGTTCTTAATTAATAAGAAATCACACACCACATCAAGAAATACAACTTTGCAAGAACAGCAGTATAAGGCTATGCACTATTTGAATGCTGTTCTAGGAAGCCCCATAACACATCTGCACTTGGCCAGTTTTTCATGCATTTTGTTTTAAGTTCTGACTATTGCTTTTCTTCAACTCAATTTTCAACAAGAAGCAGCAAAAGCAATAGGAGAAGCATCCACAAATGAATACTACAATCATGGTGAAAATATGTCAACTGAATACATTTAAAAAAAACCGCAAGGGACCTTTAAAGGTCATCTAGTCCAACCCTCCTGCCATAGGCAGGGGCATCTTCAGCTTCATCAGGTTGCCCGGAAGCCCCTTCAACCTGTCCTTGAATGTTTCCAGAAATGGGGCATCTCCCACCTCTCGGGACAATATGTTCTAGTGTTTCATTAGCCTCATTGTAAAAAATTACTTCCTTCTATCTAGTCTAAGCTGACCTTTTTTCAGTTTAATGCCATTGCCTCTTGTCCTGTTTAACAGACTGTCCTAGTTATAGTGGCTGGGACCAGTTTATCACTGTGGGAATGTAACTGGAACTGTGTATTCCATACCCTCTCTGCCATTTATCATGAACTGTTAACGATGCATTGTTTGCAACAGCTGCCCAGGACACACCTGACACCCTCAGGCTATGAACTGTCTGCATGGGAAAAACAGAGATAAGAAGGTTCCCTGTCTTCACACCAATGATTCAGGTGTGATAACTCCCCTCCAGGAGTCATTAACACCTTCACACCCAACCTGAGGGGGTCATGTCTGCTAATGGGCCATCAAGTAGACCAAAAATATCCTGTGACTCACTGAGTAAACTGCCCATTGTGAAAACCCTCACCCTGGGGGAGGTACTGGGTGTTCCTATCTGAACTGAAGCATATATAAGCTTGGGGTTTTGGAACTTGAGGCACTCACTCACTCGTCAGACTGAGAGGAGGACCAGAACCTCAACAGGACTGCAACTACCACTCTCGACCAGACTCTGACCACCAACCTTCTGGAAGGAAAACAGGTTTTCCTTTTCTTTTTGCTTTGGACTCAGGGGGACCACGTAGTGCTCAGCACAGGGGCTGGTGAGCACCATACTGTTTGTGCCCCAGGGGGCCTGGGTTGTACAACTGGGTTTTGAGGGCTGAAACCAATTTTCAGTGTATCCATTGTAATCTTTTTATTAAATTGTAGTTCTGACTTCTAAACTCTTTTGAGTTGGATTCATTTCTCCTGCCGGTTTACCTTTAAACCAGCACACAGGCCCTGCTAAAATCTTTCTTATAGGCCCCCTTTAAATACTGAAAGGCTGCAATGAGTCTCCCCAGAGCCTTCTCTTCTCCAAGGTGAACAGCCTCAACTCTCTTAGCCTCCAAAAGACATCATAATTAAACCGCTGTGTGGAAGTATTTAAGAGCCCAGCTTACTTTATAGCAAGACAATCCACCAAACCATCTTACCACGACAAGGTTCAGTGTTGTCACAATGCATATCGACCCCTTGGTAAACATTAACATGTGTGCTTATATGCACTTAAGCATCAACACGTGGATATAGAATTCCAAATATTTATTACATCAATGAAAATCATTAAGAAGGAATAAGTCTTCCACCAGGTTATGCTTACACAGAGAGATAATAAGCTCCTTTTCATCAGGACATTTGAATGTTCATTCAGCCCCCCATTTGTGGCCAGCTGCACTTAGAATGACCTCCCTCCCTCCATCCCTCTCATTGTGCAAGGAACAGAAACAGACAGCTTCAGTTGTCAGACAACCAATTAGCTTCAGTACTTAGTGCCCAGACGACAAAACACATTTTCAGGTCGAGAGAAAGTGTTACAGCTGCACAGCTGAACACTCCCCAACAACTAAGTGGCCCAGGTCCCAAACATTCTGCCTGCTCTATGTTTTTAATACTCTTTCAAAAGGCAAAATACAGATCAGAGAGAGGGATCAACAGAAAATCAAATTAGAAAAGCACAAGTTTCAGATTAATGTGTCTCTTACATAAAGAGGATTTTAACTCCAAAAATCCCCCTTTAGCATTTAAATAGACAATCTTATTCCAAAACTATAAGCAGTCTTGTTAGTGTCACAGATCCACTGTCAGTGTTATTTTTTTTTTTAATCTGAGAAAACTAATGGAATACTTACCACAAACGGAAAAACTCTGGTGGTTACAGATGCACAGAATGTTCAAACACAAACATTACACTGGAAAAGGTAAAACTTCGGAGTTTATCTGGTAAGAATCTTTATAGCCACACTGTGTTAAAGTAGGCAGAGCTGCAGTAAGTTACCCTTGCAACATGTTCAAGAAAATTTTTCTATTTTAAGAAAAACTACATTATACAGCACTAAATATGGAAAAGCTTATAATTTTTTCTAGGATAAACAGGAGGTTGACTAATGCATACAGACACCATGTTATGGCTCTAAATCTATAAAACTAAATTTTCTTTAATAACCTAAGCAACATTTGACCAGGTGTCTGTTCTCAAAGCTATGAACTTATCTTGAAGCATATTGCTAGACCTGAAGTTCAATACAAGAATGCTTCCAGTAACCAGGAGCACATGATAGTGTAATTGCACACCCTGGAATGTAATACAACACTTAAAAAATGGTTATTTTAATGATTACGCTAATGAGTTCTGAACTTCCAACCCATGCGCATACAGTTTCATAATTACACAGCTTGAAATCCTCATCAGCAAATCCAAATGCTCCTGAAATCCAAATCATTTTATAATCTTGAATAATGCATGGCACCTCTGCAGCAAGAAATTAAAACAAATTTCATAAAAATGCAAAGCTTCATAATCTGTGTTCTAAAAGAAACTGCATTACTGAAATAAAGTGTTGCTTAGTAAGTACTAATGATAGTGATTTTTTGGCCTCTCCCTTGATACTCACAGTTCAGATCCCACTTCAAAAATAAACAGACTAACTCCTACCAAAATATCCTTTTATATATATATATATATATATGGTGGCTCACAGCATACCCTGCTACACAAGGGTGAAATCAGACATCTGTTTCCCAAACAAGCACTGACTCAAAATGGCATGAAACTTTTTCTTCCTGAAAAGTGTGAAAACATTTTTTTTAAATCAGCTGCTGCTTAACTGGTTTGCATACCATTTTGTCAACAACAAAAACAAAACTCCATCTTAGCTCCTCCAAGGGCCAGCAAATCAAGATCTACAGTTATTCTGTAAGAATGCCCCCATGCCCAATGCCTTTGTTTGTTTTTAAACTATTGGTAAACCCTAGATAAACTCAATGGAATATTTTAGCAAGCATTGGTGCTGCCCTTTAGAATAAGTTGAAAAGCCCATAACTCAAGAGGACAGGAAAAGCCTTCATAACAGTCAATGCAAAATCGTAAAGTCATGGAACGGTCTGGGTTGAAAGGGACCTTAAAGACCACCTTGTTACACCCCCCCTGCCATGGGCAGGGACACCTCTCACTAGGATCAGGTTACTCAAAGGCCCATCCAGCCTGACCTTTAACACTTCCAGGGATGGGGCATCCACAGCTTCTCTGGGTAGCCCATTCCAGTGCCTCACCACCCTCATAGTGAAGAACTTCTTCCTGATATCTAATCTAAATGTCTGCTCTTTCAGATTAGAACTGCTCCCCCTTGTCCTATCACTATCTGCCCATGTAAAAAGTTGCTCTCCCTTGTTTTTACAGGCCCCCTTTAAAAACTGGAAGGCTGCAATGAAGTTTCCCTGTAACTTTCTCTTCTCCAGACTGAACAAGCCCAACTCTCTCACGCTGTGTTCAAAGAAGAGGTGCTCCGTCCCTCTAACCCATCTTTGTGGCCTCCTCTGGAGGCACTCTCCAACAAGTGCACATCTTTCTTGTGCTGAAGGATCCTAACCTAAACACAGTATTCCAGGTGGGGTCTCAGAGCAGAGCGGAAGAAACACCTCCCTCAACCTCCTGTCAACACTGCCTTTGATGTGGCCCAAAATGATAGATACAAAAAAATCTAAGAACAAAACAGGGTATCTCACACCTCCATATTTTAAGGTGCTAAAAAGGGTAAATATGCCCTTTCTAATACTTCCCTTCCTTGTAGAGACACATAATGTAGAGCTAATTATAGATACCTGAAGAGCTTTCAGTGGGACTCCCTTAGCAGAACAGAAGTAGCATGGAGGTTTTAGTCACAAGACTGTTTAGTCTTTATAACTTCATCACTCAGAACTAGCTACGGACGTTTAAGTAAACTAATACTGTCAGCAATACCAATTTCATATCCTAATAACTCTAGTTATTGGAAATTACAACTGAAACCTATTACAAAGTATTTATACAAGAAAGAAACAGAGTACTCAATGTAACAAAGATGGTATCACTGTATTATGCTTTTGGAGGTTGTAAACATGTTATTCAGAATAGAAGTAGTTAAATCCATTACAATTTTTACCAATTTAGGGTTTTAAAGAAGAATTTGTTATCCTTTTGCTAATAAAATTTTAAGATTTCTGCTTGTCTGTAGGATCTCATTACTGAAACCACAAAATATGAATACAAAACCAGAAGCAGTATGGAAGAGTCACAGAGGCAAATATCTACACATACTCTGGCAGAGATACTAACCACAACCTACAAGTTATAATAAGGGTATTAAAAAAAAACCCAAACAAAAAAAAACACATTAAAACCAAATCATAGAACATCAGCCGTTACATACCAGTTTTGCCAAATTTCTGCAACTGCATTTTCCCCATCTTGAGCATATCAGGCTTTTTGATCTACTAATCTCTTGTTTTACCTCATTAGCAGCAAGGAACTAAACATCAACATGGGCTGCCCCTGGACATGAGTTGTTCAAACAAGGCATTCAAACTTACAGAAGTGTAGCCAAGACTCCACCAGAAGCACTAAATGTCATAAGTTTGAAGCATCGATTTGCTGCAATCAGTTTGACAGCCAGTAAAAACACACACATTAAAGCAATAACTTGACCATGGTATTAATCAACTAAATGTAACATTGAGTATCAAAACCCTAGTCCAGAGCAATGTTAACCACCTTATAAAAAAGAAAAGCTGTATTTTTTTTCTTTGATGAGTGTCTTCTAGATGCAGATTTTACAAAAGACAGGGCATCCAAGTTATAACACACCACTTTGAACTATCCTTTGTCCTTTGCACACTTCAAATGTTAACTCCATGTGACATGAAACCAATATTATTAAACTGCTTTCTTGCTACCAGCCACTTCTCTCACATTCCTATAAAAAAGATTGTTTTAAACTTCTCCCGAAGAAAGTTGACTAACATGCAACAACATGTAGAGGAGTCTACATAAAAAACCCACTTCAATAGCTAAAAATTCTCATTTACAATGAAGTCTTACATCTCTTGCTATGTTTTTCCCAAACAAGTATAATATACTATTGCACAACAAACTGAAGAATAAAAAACCCTCTATTCTGCACTCATTATCAGAAAGTGACAAAACCCTAGAGAGCTCAATTATAAAGAATTCTAGAGTCTGAATGACATTTCTCTAACTTAAGTATGCATTACTTGCATGCATCATATATTTGAGAATCAAACCACACGACAAAAAGATCGGTAAAGAGTGACATTTCCTGGCTCTGCTGACACATTGGAAGGTAACTTAAACCAGCACCGAGGCCTCTGCCACTGATTTGCAGCTTCTGTACATACCTAAACATTACTTTAGCTCTGATTTCGTTTTCCATTTCGTGACTGATTTGATGGCTGAATATAATATAAACTGTTCATGGCCAGGCTTCGCGAACGAAGATTTGGGAAGGGCTCCACCCACGCTTGCTGCAAGTGCGCTAATGGCTAAAGAGGCCGATGCGAGATAGACAAGTCCGGTTGCAAAAGGCACAGCAGAAAGTCTCCATAGGCACTGTTGGCGAGGCGCGGTTCTTTTCGAGCCTGCGCAGCGGATTTTTAGGTGAGACGCAGTGTGCGTGGAACTGGCCCCACCCTTTAGTCCTAAGGTTCACCTGCCAGGGCCTAGCAAGCTTGGACAGTGGCAGCGAAGTCCTCAGGATGTAGGTTTAGTTAGAGTATCCTTCTCTTAGATGAATGGCCTTACAGGGCTAAGCGAGCTCCATCTGCCCGGGTTTGGATTTAGAGTTGTCCTTCTCCTAGGATGGTTGCCGGGAGGCCAGTGAGCCCATCCTGCCCATGGACACACTTTGTCTGACCCTTCAGTTGAGACCTGACTAGCATGGGAGACCCTACCGGAGGCACAACCACCACCAGCATAGCTTGGAACCTCATACAGGCACACAAGCTTCTCCCCCACGACAAGGGGGTGTCCATGGAGAAGAATATAAACTGTACAAAGGTGAAATTAGCTCAGTATAAGTTAATTTAAATACACATTGCACATTAGTGTGTGCCATGACTTTCACAGTCGAAATGACAGCCCTGAAGGCCTACAGAGTCAAACCCAGGTCAGAAGATAACTGCTCTGTAAGTGCTAATCCCAGCCAGCCATCACTCCCAGTAGCAACAGAAAAGTTCAGAATCCACTGACAGAAAACATGCCTTTCAGGTAGCTGGAAAGACATTTCCTTTGTATAATTATATCAGTCTTGAAGTTCACACCTGCTTCATTTTAACTGCTTTGCTGAAACAACTTCTCCAAACCAGCCTCACCCTCACAATACCATCACCGAAACTAGAGCTACCTGCAAAGACCTCTGTCTGAAGTGAGGCTTCAAAGTTACTTAGGATCCTTTACAAAAACTTCAGTCAGATCTTGAGCTTCTTATCAGGAGCATGCAAAGGCCCAATAACTATTTTGAACAGTCAGCAGCTGATTTCTCCAGCATTTGGAGACCATTCAGGAGACACGTTTTCTCAATATTGCATTTCTGCTGGTAGTGAACAGATGAAAGAACTCAGTGATTTTGCTGCAAAATGTTTCATTAAATGCTTAGCTAATACAGGTATCTGAGCTACACTTAATTCATACCATTTACTTGATATCATCATTAGAAACACTGAAATGACAGTTACAGTCACTACAAATCTTGAAACAGTGTCACTGTTTCAGCATTTCATTCATGTTGCTTTGTGTCCTTCAAAAGCTTTTGGCGCGGTTAAAAAACACAAGTTATCTATACTAAACAAAGGAGATTCCCAATCAAAAGCTAATTTCTAAGATCATATTGGCATCCTGATATTTCAGGGTCAGCACAATGCCCATCACAATCACTTCCTCCCCACGAAAAAAACAAACAAAAAAACACACCACCTCACACCACAAACCCATCCCCCATCATTAGCACTGAAACTGCAAACAAACAAGGTCTGGAGAGGTTAAACCTACACCACCTTCCACGATGAGAACAGCACTGATCACAAATGTTCAACAGCTTTGCTGGCCAAATTTTAACTACTGCAACCTGAACAAACTAAAAGAACCCAGCACCTTATAGCAGACCACCACCTACTTCAGAAGGGCTCTGCTGATAAAAGCATACCCATAAACATGTTTGCCTTGTATTTAATTTTGTTAAAATATGAACATATAGATATATGCGCAAGTTTGATAGAATGAGTATTTTCTCTGTAGACTTCTACATGTATTCAGAAAGCAGAATTGTTCTGATCTAGAAAGCTTATTTTCCTATAAGCTAAGCAAGTTTTAACTTAACACAGGCCTTCATTACATCCTTTTAGTCTCCCCAGGTGTTTGTGAGTATATAAAACATAGCTCCATATAAAAATCAGAGGGAATCTAGATGGTACATTAAGTTTATGCCTTTAAGACATGTGCCAAGCACAATTATAGGAAAGGAAACATTTTGTACTCCATCTTTTGCACAGCAAAGATATTTTCTCAGGACATTTTCTTCCTCAAGAAGAAAAGCCATTACAAGTGAAAGATCTGTTAAGAGCAGCACATGAAGAGGACTCCATTCATAGTTTAAGTTGTCTGATTCTAATGTGTTGAAACAGCATGTTTTTACTCAACTGACAAAATTTGGGGGTTTTAATTAATTCATCATTCAGAGTATCAGAACATGAACCAATTGCTGGGTAACTCAGTGCAAACAAACTATTTTAAAACTATTCTATAAAACTATGTCAACTACCTCGGACATCCAATTCAGGCCACAGACTACTGCTAAAGCAGCAGCAGCAAGACTCTTAGTAAGTAGACTTTCCAAAGCATTTTCACATGACATGTTACTAAGCACATATAATACTAATTTAGACCTGTTTTATACACAAATAAAACCAGGTCGCTCTCTCCAGCATGCTTAACCATGCAGTTGACAGCTATTAATATCATCCACTGTACTGCCCATTTGCTGAACTTTGATTAATTTTGAGTTCAAGAGGAAGTCATGAAGTTAACATAAGCAGACCTCAAAACCACCGCCACTCCCAATAATGGGAATTACACATCCCAGTGCCATCATTTCAGCGTTGGAAACAGACAATTTATTCCATCCTTTTGTTCCCTCTCCATCATTCCCTCACCCACCACAGCATTTGCTGCCTACCTCATGAGTAGTTGTGCCTCCTTAACAGCCTATTGTCAAGGACTGTCAAAAGCTTTTGAAATTCCAAGTAAATTATATCTGATAGTGCTCTCACTGTTTTGTTGTCACAGTGAAAGAAATCAATAGATTAGCAAGGACATTTTCCTCTGAAGAAACTGTGTTAATTTACTGCTATCAAAATATGATCTAGAGCAGATTATCCCTTTAAAAAGCATCAGCTTTCCTCTGCCATTGAAGAAGAGCTTGATGGTCAGCAACGCCAAACACACCTTTGGTTAAAGGCATCGAGGTTAAGTGCAATGCTTATTTTTACACAGAGTGACTGATTTAAATGGGAAACTACATCACTGGCTTAGATGCACAGGAAAGGCTGACAAGGACAGGAGAGCAACAAAGCTGTAGCCTATTCATTTATCACACATTCAGGTAATTGTAACTAAAAACAAGTAGTGCACAGATAAACGTACCAAAAATTCCTTCATCTACACAGGGACTTTAAATACCAAATAAGGCTGCAGGTCAGTTCGACCTGACTATCTCTTCCCCTTTTCTGTAAAGCTTAAAGATCCCCTAGTCGAGATTCTCAGTGTGAAAAACACTGGTGAAAGCTCAAAGGCGAACAGGCCACAATAAAAACATCAAAACTATTTGTAAGCCTTTTATGGGGGCATGGTTTTTTGTTATCAGATCATATTAAACCTTTTAAGTAGGTAGTATGGACAGCTCCTTAAGCATGCTACAGCACAATTCCACTCTCAAATGAAAGAATTCTTCAACCTCTCCAACCAGGAGATCCCTTCCACCATTCCCCTCTACTTCAATAAAAAAATATGATTTGTCACTGCAGCTGTTGCTGTTCAGCAGGTCTCTTATCCCTGTTTCACCAGGCTGTTCTGAAGAGAACAGGATGATAGTGATGTATTGCATGCAACTGACACATCATGGGAAGAGAAAAGAAGGAGTCTGCAGTATTCCTAAAACACCCCAGTTTTCCAGTGGGTTTTCCTCACAGCAGCCTCAGAACTACAGTCTCACCTAGCACTGTTATAACTGAAGAAGCTTAAACCCACAGCTGGGCGTGAACTAGAAGTGTCATCAGCAACACACATACGTAACCAGTGAAACCCACCAACGAGGTACAGCAAAGGCTCTGGTCACAAGTTAAAAACCGGATAGCACATCAAATATTCAGGAAATTAACGCTCATATGAGGGAGCTGGCAGAAGAGCTTGCCAAGCCGCTCTCCATCATCTTCCAGCAGTCTTGGCTCACTGGGGAGGTCCCATATGATTGGAAATTGGCGAATGTCACCCCAATCCACAAAAAGGGCTGCAAGGCTGACCCTGGCAACTACAGGCCGGTCAGCCTGACCTCAGTGCCTGGCAGGGTTATGGAGCAGATCATCCTGAGTGCAATCACACAGCACCTTCAGGATGGACAAGGGATCACACCCAGCCAGCATGGGTTTAGAAGGGGCAGGTCCTGTCTAACCAACCTGATCTCCTTTTATGATCAGGTGACCCGCCTGGTGGATGAGGGGAAGGCTGTGGATGTGGTCTATCTAGACTTCAGCAAAGCCTTTGATACTGTCTCCCATGTAATACTCCTGGAAAAGCTGGCAGCCCATGGCTTGGACAAGTGTACTCTCTGCTGGATTAAGAGCTGGCTGGATGGCCGGGCCCAGAGAGTGCTGGTGAACGGGGCTGCATCCAGCTGGCGGCCGGTCACCAGTGGTGTCCCCCAGGGGTCAGTGTTGGGTCCAGTCCTGTTTAACATCTTTATTGATGATTTAGATGAGGGGATTGAGACCATCATCAGCAAATTTGCTGATGACACCAAGTTGGGAGGGAGAGTTGACCTGCTGGAGGGCAGGAGGGCTCTGCAGAGGGATCTGGATAGATTGGAGAGATGGGCTGATTCCAATGGGATGAAGTTCAATAAGGCCAAGTGCCGGGTCCTGCACTTTGGCCACAATAACCCCATGGAGCACTACAGGCTGGGGACAGAGTGGCTGGAGAGCAGCCAGGCAGAAAGGGACCTGGGGGTACTAATTGACAGGAAGCTCAATATGAGCCAGCAGTGTGCCCAGGTGGCCAAGAAGGCCAATGGTATCCTGTCCTGTATCAAAAATAGCGTGGCCAGCAGGACCAGGGAAGTGATCCTTCCCCTGTACTCTGCGTTGGTGAGGCCACACCTGGAGTATTGTGTTCAGTTCTGGGCCCCTCAGTTCAAGAAAGATATTGAGGTGCTGGAGCGGGTCCAGAGAAGAGCAACAAGGCTGGTGAAGGGACTGGAGCACAAGTCCTATGGGGAGAGGCTGAGGGAGCTGGGGTTGTTTAGTCTGGAGAAGAGGAGGCTTAGAGGTGACCTCATCACTCTCTATAACTACCTGAAGGGAGGTTATAGCCAGGTGGGGGTCGGTCTCTTCTCCCAGGCAGTCAGCAATAGGACAAGGGGGCACGGGCTTAAGCTCTGCCAGGGGAAGTTTAGGTTGGATATTAGAAAAAAATTCTTTACAGAGAGAGTAATCAGGCATTGGAATGGCCTGCCCGGAGAGGTGGTAGATTCACCGTCCCTGGAGGTTTTTAAACTGAGATTGGACGTGGCACTGGGTGCCATGATCTAGTAAACTGACTAGAGTTGGACCAAGGGTTGGACTTGATGATCTCTGAGGTCTTTTCCAACCCAATCAATTCTATGATTCTATGATTCTATGATATTTGCATAGGCGTTTCTCTATCAGTGCTTCAAATAGGGAGAATCCTGGGTAGGCGTGTTAATTGTCATTAACTGGTGAGACCAGTAATGCATTTCCCTTTGATACAATCTCATTTTATGATGTCTTATGCTTATGGTCTTATCCTTGGTACACAGCTGTGCCAGCTTCACAACCCAATCTTTTAGTCTCCACAAACTCCCGGGAAAAATAGTTTTTGTGGCATTTTAAGTCAATAAGGACAAGCAAGAAACATGAGTATGATAATATACATCACAGATCCATTGTTTTTAAGAATTACCACTCAAACCACTACAGAATGACACTGAAGTACACCTTAGGTGATTTCTAAGGTGCTGAGAAACAGCCTCCCGTTAATCATAAGCAAAATATTGCACTTCGTATTCATTGAAAAATCAACAGCACACAAAACTAGCAATTCTGTTTGCAATGTGGAGAATTATTTTGTAAATCATCATGCATGTGGCACTTTAAATAGACAGAGCTATTTGTCTAAAAGCACAGGCATATCCCATATTTGGATCTTTGGTTTTAAGCCACTAGATATTTTGTCCTCTGATTTCATGGAGAAAAAAGATAAAACCAGCAAAGTTTCTTAAATTATACCCCTCCTCCTCTTTGCTGAAATAAGGCAACAATTAGTTTCCCAAAACCAAATTTTGCTGTTAAAAAAAAAAAAGAAGGGGGCTTTGCTGCAGCTACTACTCTCTACCCAGGAAGGAAGTCTATCTTCTTTTAATTGAAACTTAGACTCATAGCTTTTAAAACTAACAACTAGCCTGCTTAGACTTCCAGTAGCAAATCACAGAAACTCCTCCTGAAATTTAACACAGCTGAAGCAGCTGTTCTTGTCATCACAAGATTTGTCTGTTTATTTTGTCACATTCAACCATGACATTTGAATGATTCCCAAAAAGTTGATGCTATGCAAAGGAAGAGGTTATAAAAGCTATCTTAAGTGGCATAAAACATGTCTCACGAAACACATTCATTCACCATTCTATTTTAATATAGGCATAAAAAGAAACACTAGAAAAGGTTAAGTCCTAAATTAACTATCAGGCTTCTCTTATTATCTTCACTGCTTTGCTCATGCTTTCCACTCCCTCTTCTACTCCAGAAGCAGACAGCTATAGCACCTATGGGCAGATGTGTTTAAGATTATTTAACACTCATTTCACCTGCCAGATGTCCAAGAAATGAGAAAGTAGCATTAGTTATGTGAAAAAACATCAAAAAGCAAAAGTAATATCTTCATCCAAGCTCTACCTTATCTTTGTCTTCCACAACATCTGCCAGCACATCATCTGGGTCCAGGATTCCTCCATCTGTATACTCCAGGTGGTGAATATTTACCCAGGAAGCTGGATCCTGTAAGACAGATACAGCACTTTTTAACCTACCCTTGCATGAGTTCAGTGCCATCAGATAAAGCAGCTTTGTATCCCACTTGTTTTCCACCTATTTCCCTCTACAGTCGTGAGGAAGAGGCTTGGAGCCACTACCCCAAATCGAAACCGAGCGCAAATGAACACTGCAAGACACTACCTGTAGAACACCATGCAAAAGATCTTTTCATTTCCTTATCATTCTTTGCTAAATTTTAAAGTAAGTTAATAAAAATAGTTTTCTTTAATTTTACAATACTTTATAGATGGAATATTTTGGTTGTTATCAGCACACACAGGTAAAGGAATTAATATATATATGAAGGGATATGCAACATTCCTGATAGGTTGGGGGGGTGTATACATATATTTTTAGATATATAAAATACACCCATCAGTTCTTTCTCTGAGGAGGTAGATCAGGCTATGTTGTATTGGCACATCTTCTACAGTACAATGAAGAAAGAAATATGCTCAGTTAAGTTTATAAAGCATATTTGAGTCCTCCATCAAGTATTATGGAAAAAGGCCACAATATGCTAAAATTAAGAATCAGGAAAGTGGCACGCACACACACAGCTTTGGGAAAGATTTCAGAAATGGACAAAAAAATTACCACTGCTGATGTGCAACATGCAAGCCTAATAATTCTGTTGATAGTATGTTTATATCTCCAATCCCTTCTCCTTGTCAAGTCTAATTAGATCACAGTTCTCAAAAGCAAAGTGAAGCACAACAGGCAATAGTTATAGACTATCAAATTTCTCATCTTTAGTTAGGATAGTCCCCACGTAATGAAGTCATGGAGAAATAGAGATATCCTGCTTCATATTTATTTATGGGGATGCCATAACTTTGACCATCAAATGATGCAGACAGCAGGTAAATCAGGATAATTCCATCATAGTAAAAAAGAGCATCAAGAATGCTTCAGGTTTCCAGGTGTTTTAGAACTCCTAGGTAGGAGACTGCATTTCCAAAGTAACAGAGTCACTTTGTGCTTCATAAAGGATACCACTGGAGTTCTTGCAGAACAGAGAGCTCTTCTGCTTGCATGGTATTTTCTGAATGGCCTGAAAGTCAGAACCCAGAACCAGCAGTAGAGGGGACAGGCTGCTCCACTGCCACACATGGGAAGGGTTGCTCCCACATCACATTTGTTTGCTTCAATGAAATAACACTTCTTAATTGTTGAAAGCAGAAAATGCTAGATTTCTAAGCTTACAAACAAATACAGGGGTAAGATGACACCACATTTTTTGTTCAGGGAAGAGATTAAGGGCACATTTACTGAGAAATTTGCTGAAAAACTATAAAATATAAAGCAAAAAAGGTGTAAGAACTATATTCTAAAATGCTAGGACAAGGGTTTTTTGTTGCTGGGGTTTTTTTTTAGCTGTGTGTTGGGTTTTTAGCTTTTCCTAGCTTGAGATTGAATTCTTATTCTAATGAATGACAGTGTCTACAATGATTCCTCCTCACAATACCCTCCTAACCAGTATCACTAAAAGTTCATATGCTTATAAAGGAATAACTACTTTTGAAAAACAAAGGTTTTGTAAAAATAAACCACTAACAGCAGCCTGGACGCTCCGGTCAGCAATCAGATACAGTTACCACCTATCTCCACTCCTAAATGCTCTCCTGTACAAGGGTCATCTTGAAGAAAGCACATCTATGGCTCCAAAAAATCCTAACATCACAAGCGGGGAGAATTTCTCTCAAAGCACAGTCTATACCTCTTAGGCAGAAGTTCAGCCTAGGCATACAACAGAACCATCTAAATATGTAAAGAGAAAGTATGAATAAGCTACCTGGTGTAATGCATACCAGCACTCACCAAATGAATATTGAACAGCTACTCTAACATGCATTTTACCTTAGGGCTGCAAGTCATGTTTGCATTTAACATCAAGCCACTTAAAAGCTATTTATCATCATTTCCTTTATGTGTGGGAGAACACTTAAGGAATTACTATGCAAATATTTACCAAATGTTAAATTAAAGCCAGGTCACATGAATGCACAATTGCGATGTAGGCAGAGAAGTGACATAAATTTTAAAAAGTGGGCTTGACATTCATGTTGTTGCAAAATCCTAACTTAGCTGTTGCCACCTAATGCAACACCTTCACTGGTCAAATAGCCTAAAATAGGTTCAAGATTTCTTCTAAGCTTTATTTGCATTCAACAT
Source organism: Grallaria varia (assembly GCA_013396735.1). NCBI lineage: Eukaryota > Metazoa > Chordata > Aves > Passeriformes > Formicariidae > Grallaria > Grallaria varia. The sequence goes on along the minus strand of VWZG01009763.1, from coordinate 662,784 downwards.
GTACATTCAAGTGAAAGACCAATCAATCTGCAATTAAAGACATTTATTCTTTTTTATATACATCTATAGATCCACATTTTTAATGTATCAAAAACTCGGAGGAGGCTCTTGATTCGTTTTATTTCAAACTCACACGGAAAAGTATCAGTCTACTTTTCTGAAAGCTAAGCAACATACTTAATAAATGTTGCAGTCCATATCGCCTACTTCACACTGGTAATGAGCATGAGAATCCTAACAAGTTTAAATAGATTTCAGCTGGACCATCAATCAAATAAACCACCACTTAATGATTTCACAATTAATTATTGTTTGATGCTGTTATTTCTTCTGTTGTGCAGAATGCAGAAAATTAATTGCAAACTGTATACTGGAATTTTTAATTTAAATATAGTAACAATAGGATACACTACAAAGTTCAGCAGTAGGAATGACTTGGACTCCCCCCACGGTTACTTCTCAGGCTGATATTTTAGAAGCACCTTCACGTTAATGCCTCACTGGAGCAGACTTCAATGAAATACAGTATGGAAAAGGATGTATTAAAAAAATGGAAAGCATATATGCCTGGCTCCACATCCACAGCAACAGAGTAAATGCTAGGTCAAAGTTGCAGGGGAAGGACTGGCCCCTGGCCACACTGTTTTCTGTCATTTAGACAGTATGAAAATAAGATAAAAACCTCCACAAACATAAGTTATTTTCTGATAAAGGGGATATTTTATGTTAAAGTTAGTAAGAGAGAGGTATTCTACCACTTAATCATTCTTTGGTTACATATTGCAATGTGAGCCATTACCTCAATTTATTAACAAGCATTTAATGATTTCTATAAGCATTCTAAGGTTACATGAGGTATCATTATCCACAGCCAAACAGCACCCAGTGTTAGTTACTCTCAAACCACAACTTGAGGAGTGGAACACAAAAAGTGAGTTGGAGAGGGACAGATGGTCGAGACTGGGCACAGCCTCAGACTTCATCTCTAAATCCTTCTCAAAGTTCATCACTGCGTTAGAATAGCCTCAAGCATTTTTGGTTTGTGTACCAAAACCACCTCCAAACATGCCTGAAGTGGTACTTCTATTGAAACTGCATTTCAGTTGCCACCAACAGCAGTCCTCCTAGAGATGGGGCTCTGTTTTTATGGCAATATGAATACTGAGTTTCCAAAATCAAGGGTTGATCAGGAATCCAATGTTTGCACACTACATACTAGCACTGCTAGTTGTTAAATATTCCTCCATCACAGCAGAGGGATTCCTCAAGAATGTCCTGAAACCAAACAGTTAGATCTCAGCAACAACACAACAGAGGTGCACCTGAACGCCCTAAGAGAAACCCTAAAGAAAAGGCATCACACCCTGTCCTTACAGCAAGCAAACAACTGCTTCAACTCTTCGTATATATGAATATGGAACAGTATTATTTCACATACAATACCATAGGTTAGAGATAACAGTTTTATAGAATAAAAGTAACCACAAGAAGCTTCTGTAAAAATCAAAGATGAGCAGCTACCTGCACAAGAGGTTAAGTCTGTTCCAGACATTTACTGACCTGAGCAGTTCCTAGCACAGACCTGATCCAAATGAGGCTCCTTAACTGAAGTATATGAGTATACTTCACATACAGATAGACACACATTTATAACCGAGTATGAATTAGGTCTTCTTTTCATAAACTTCAAAAAAACAAAAAGCAGCATTTAGGTTCCCCTGCTCAGGAAACTTCCAGAGTTTAGATTGCACTGCAGTACAACAAAGTTACAAGCACACATCTCTAGGTCTCACTGTTGAAAATAAATTCTTGCTTGGAATTAATTACATTGTCTTTATAGCTCCATAGTTCCACTGCATAACATTAACCAACACATTTTTAACCAATTCCAGTTAAAAACTCAAAAGCAGCAGAACACAAGGAAGAGAAATACACTACAGCACAGTGAGATAGTAAAAAAATTCCTTGTGTATTCAATAGTATTATTCTCCTTCACCAAACTCTGAATCTGCTTGCGTTAGAAGTGAAAATGCTTCAAGATGCTAGAGAAAAGACAGATTTTCTTTATATCCTTCTACCAGCTGAAGTGACACACATTCTCTCAAGTTATTAATATTCAAGAAAGACCTATACTGAGTGAGCTCAAAGACAGATATTAAAGCTGAGGCAAGGGCAAAGGACAAGACAGCCTGCTCAGAAACTGCTTTTAAGCATCCAGCAATAAAACTACAGAAAACCATACAGTAGAAATAATCCTAGGAAGGTGACTGTAAAAGATGCTTCCTCCTCTGTCTTCCAGTTGAAATAAAGTACTATAAAAATAAAGCCACACAAGAAAGGGTCTTAAGAGAGGAATTCTACCTTAATGGAGGGTGATGTAGAACAGAAAGAAGTTCACTCCAAGCAATCAAGCTTCTGAGTACAGAGAAGACAAAGTTCTTTGCTTTTCGTAGCAAATTTAGCAGGGCTGACTAACAAGCTTTCAACCTTTATGCCAAAACATGATCACAGTTCAAGTAATACATCCATGATGGTTTGCTTCTGGCTAAAGCACACATTTTGATTTTCAGATAGGTTAAGGAGCTTTCTTCATGCAGTAAGAAAACACAGAAGAAACCATACTCTGCCTAAAAGGAGCAAGTTAAAGAATCAAACATGAAATTAATCAAAGATTATTTTCTTTAAAACAATTTCCCCTACTGCTTAGAAAATCTCCTTTTAGACTACAGCAGAGGAAGCTATTCCATGTAAACAAGTTATTTTTTAAAAAAATTCTCATTCTATATATTTTCACACACACCAAATTTCTGTTCATATTAATTCACTTTATCTTTTAATGCTAGTCGTGAAAAACTTATCCTTCCCCCCCCCAAGCTTTTTTTTAAAATCATGATTGGATGTGATACAGCCAAATGGTGCAATTATGAAGCACAAAAGGAGTTCTGAAATAAAAATAAATGTAGATAAAGACACGTTAAATACTTGATTTCAAAAGTTACTGTTTCTGAAGGTACTAAAAACCTATTGTCAAAAGGGGAACTAATCAGATCAGGTCAGTATAGAAAGAAATTTATCTTTGTCACAAAGGCTGGTTTCATCTCTGTACACTTGCATTTCTTGTGAAGTCTGATCACATTGCCTCCTCTTAAGGATGGAAGTGGAAGGAGCACAACAAAGAAACAATTCATGCATAAGGCATGTGGACTACCACAGATATTTGACCAAAAAAAAAATTTGCTACCCATCCAGGAAAGGGCAGAAAAATCCTCCCCTGCCCTTCCCAGGCACAACTGACAAGCAAAACACATGACTTCTTTTCAGTCTTTGGAATGAAACTAGCACAGCACAAGTACAGCTCACCATCAGCTTTATATGTGACACTCCGAATGATCAAAAAAATCATTAGTCAATCCCTTGGCACCAGAGGGGCCTCAAACGTTTCTTGATCTTTAGCCATCTTCAAACTATCATGCTCTGAGAAATTAACAGGACTAAGTATTATCACGATAACCAGCCAAAACACAACTGCAGGGACTGAATCACTTCTTTCCGTCTTCATCTCTTCTCTTCACACCACCACACACCAAACTTCATTTTGGATGTATGAAACTCAACCTTCTCCCATTCTTACGCTTCCCTTTCCTTCTCTGATTCATTTCCATGTACAGTTAACACATTCTGTTTTCTTTGGGTACATATAACTGGTAAATGTTTGGTTTTCTAGCAGCCACCTCATTACAGCAAGGCAGGCTGAGGCATCAGGGAGCTTTCAAGGTGAAGATGCATGCTACAAGCAACCTGACACACAGTTTCATCTGTTAAACAAACATGTCCCAGATCATATTTTCACACAAAGGTCCTGCTGGGAGATCCTGGAACACAAACCACAAAGCATAAGCACAGTTAAAGTTCTTCAGACAGGTTATAAAGCAAAGGGAGCACATGAATAGGTGTCCTCCACTGGAGTCAATCAACACTTCCATACTGTAGCTCACAGCAGAAGGGAAGGACAGTGAACCTTTTCTGTCGCTCAGAGACCATGTTCGCAAAGAGGAACTAGAATATTGCTTGTTCTTTAGCCATCTTTATGCTACATTTTGAGAAATCAGTAGGACTATGCCCTAATAATACAAAGTCTTCGTTTTTCACAAGGCAGAGAAGCTACTTATTCATCTCAACAGTGAACACGGCTGTCATTAGAAAGTAGAAGGAAGGGAGAGTTGGTGTATACTGGCAGTTGAATATACAGAGGGGAAAATATCCATCTCCCACATTAGTTCTGAGGAGGAAAACAGAAAAAGCTGTTGATACCTTCCCAGCATGGAATTCTTAACAGTCAGAGCACAGGTATATAAATCCAAAATTACCTCAATTTTTACTCTAGCTTTAATTTGATTTTTAGCACTGGAACTCTCCAAATATAAGAGCATACTGATTTCATATTGAATCTGAATGTGAATGAAAACCACACTCTGAACACGACCCACTGTCTGAATATTATCTGAATACAACATGATGCAGAGAATACATCAGTAGAGGATCACATAGCTCACCCTTACACTGTGCTCCAACATTTTAGGAAGACCATTTCAGTGAAGAACAAGTATGCCTATTCTGGTTTTCCAAAGAAAGATGGAGAGATGCATCGAGACAGAAATTTACACACTGCACTTGTAACAACTACCAAAAAACCTCCTCTTTAAAGCCACAGTTGAAACTGGAGCACACTGGCTGCCAGGCACTGAATCCAAGATAATTACACAGATGTAAGAATGCAAGTGTACAGTGATCTTCAGTTATAAATTAAGATTATCCCTTAGCTCATCAAGTCCATTAGACTTCATTCCTGCTTCAACAATGCAGGAATACAAAAGACTCACCCTTGTGTAAATCAGTGCAGCAGTTTCAGAACAAAACATTTCCAAGTAAACCTACAACATTTTAGGCTTTAACTTCCATATCCCAAATTCTCTGTGTCAATTATTAGCTACAATATTCAGAGTAGTATTCTTATGCTAATAAACAAACTGCTACACAGCTCTAGGCATCTGGCAAATAATTAATTAGCATTGAGTCTGGCTTTTTGTTTGATTATCTGAAGGTAACACTGAGAGGACTAAGAGACCACAGGCATGATCCCTAAAATCCAACAAAGTGAACAGATTGAACTATAAGGCTACTCCTCCAAACTGCCACACATTTTTCACACAGAAATGAGGGCTGAGAAAAAAGTTAAGAAATCAAGAAAGGCATATGTATAAGAGTACTGTATTTCAAAAGCCAAGTCCAGGTTGAGTGAATAATGCTGTTATTTTGCCAACTAAAACTGATGACACCTTAAATTCAAACTGTTCAGTACAGCTACTGATAAAAAAGATAAAAAAAAAGATTGACTGTAAATTCACACAACTCAGTCTGTAACAAACTCAGCACTGAAGTATACCTGATCTTGAACAAAAAATGGTAAATGGCTCAGCAGCTACAAGAGCAGCCAGCACTTCAGTCCTGCATCTACAAACCATCTAAGATAATTTTATTTACAACTGTTTGGGTCTTCCTTTGATAAAATGATTAATGCATTTGCAGCTGATACAGGACTTCTTATCAGAAGCAGCTGAGAGCTTCAAAGATGTGATTGAGTAACACCAGACTCCAAACAAAACAGAATACAAATGCCTGTAAGCCAGTGCAGATCAGGTATGCTGAAAACATGAAAAACTTTAACATAGACTGAGCTTTGTCTAAAGCTCTAGTGAGAAAAAAACACAGCAGTAAATCAGAGGAGTATATCCTTAATTCCACATAGAAAGCCATTAGATTTTTTTGGAATTTCACAGAAAACAGCAAGACTTATCTTATTTCCTGCATGAATCAACCACCAACCAGAGGCTGGGGAGGAATTTTGCCAGAAGACTGCCATGCTTGCACTGTCAGTGCAAAACTCAGGCCACCACTCCCTTCTCACATGTCCAAGGATGGTGCATTTCAGCAATGTCACTGATTCCAACCAGTGACCCTGCCCATATCAACCCTCACCACTTCTCTCATCTCCAGCTCTCTGACAACCTGCTAGTAGATCTAGCTCATTGCTCTCTTTAGAGAAGTGTTAAGTGTGGATGGATCTGGGGTCTCTTTCCTCACTCACAGGAAATACATGACCTTTCCCAGTACATTCAGTGTTTGGGCTCCAAAATCAAGCCATTAGGGACAAACACAGGCCCAGTGCCAAAACGATGGTGAGACAGCCAGTGTATTTTAAATACCCAAAGTATTAGACATATTTGAAGATGTAAAAAGAGTCCCTTTGAGGCAGAAGTAAGTTCATTACAAGAGCAAGCAAAAAGGAAGGACAGGAGAAAAAAAAAAAAAAAAGAAGAAAGGTAGTGGCAGAAAGTAAGAGTTGAAATGGGATGTGCAAGGAGGGAAATAAAGGATTTTCAACCATACAGGTGTTGGAAGAAGGTCGGTACTAGTTGACGCAGTTACATGTCATTTTGCTTTCACGTGAAATACTAAATTAAACAGCTTCCCTCTTCCCTTTACTTCTCAGTAGCAAAAATGACTGAGTCAAGAATATTCTGAAGGCACAATTAACAGTCAAGCTCTGTTTAATTCTGTAAAGACTACTCAGCTTCATGGGTTCTGGCTATTATTTGAAAGAAAATGAGCAGGAAGTTTAAGAAGTAATAAAAATATTTACCAGGTTAAAATGGCACTGTGAGAATTATTACATAATCTCACAAATTTTATTAATATAGCACAAAATGTAAATTATCCCAGTACAATGCGGTAAGTTTTAGTATTTGACTTCCAAGATACACCAAATACACCTGATGAACAGCCAATACCTCTAACCATATAGGCAGTCAAGTGACATAAATGGAATGAAACCCAAACAAGGCTCCTGAGAACAACCTGCACCCTCACCTGATGGAAATTCAAAACATGCCAGAATTAACACATCATCAAAACTTTATGCCATATGCCTAGCAACATCTCATGATGTGGATTTTGGTCAGATGGAAAACAGAGAAGAGAATGAGATTATTTACTCTTTTCACTGAAATTTAATATCACCAGTATGCAGAAGGGTTCTCCCTGCCTGCCCTCTGTCCCAAAGCACAAAAGGGACTGTTTTGTTCTGCTACTCCAAGTGTCTTAGGGAAAAGAGAATCACAAAAGAATTGGGAAGGAAGAGCTTCCGAGATTTAAAAGGGAAAAAGAAGGCAGCAAAATCAAAGTCACAGCAAAACAGGTAACAGACAGGGAGGTCCATGTAAGTCCAGTAAGACATTCAGTCCAAATGTGAAAAATGACACCTGAGGCCCATGTGCCAGTTACTGTTTTGTAGCAACTTTCTCCAGTCCAGAGTTTGCAAGAGGGCAACACAGAAACTCTCCCTACACACTTTTAATCCAGTCAGTACAACTCCACAGCAAAGTTAACATGCAGCTGGTAAGTAAACTTGATTAAATGCTGTATTTGCATACATTTTGCATCAGTCCTGAGCTGCCATTACAACTTTTGCTTCCATTTGCAGTTTGATGCCATCCATCACTGATACAGATGAGTCCAATTTATTTTTGAGTCAGCTACCTCATCCATTCTCTTGGGGCTCCACAACCGTATCCACATACATCAGCTCCACACACTATGCCATGCTCAAGCACCAACAGATACAAGGAGCAAAATTAAACAAAGGCTTATTGAAAATGCCTACAGCAAGTAGGACATAACACAGCCATTATTCACAAGAACACTCAAGGCTAACCAGGTTACAGGAATGTTTTATCACAACACCCTGCCGTCAGTGGGGCTGCCAGAGTAACAGTTCCCTTCTCATTAACAGAGACGATTGCATCTGATTCCCAGGTCACACACAAACACAGGTGGAGGCCCAGGCACTGACAAGTTCAGCCACAAGATGCTGAAGGCTTTCCAGAAAAGTAATTGGATCTACTTCCGCTGCATTTTATCACTATGCACAGTGCCTGGACAGGAAACCAGCACATGCATTGAAGCAGTCAATTCTCTTCTTTGAATGGCTACTAAGTAAGGATACAGCCAACGTCAGTTAATTGAAAAAAATGGTAACATCAGAATCTGCTGGTCTAATGGTCACAAAGTAAGGGATTTGGCCTCCTGCAGAACCTGCAACAGCTTTGGCTGAATTGGTAAACACATCTCTTACACTAGCTATGAAGAAAGGCTCTAAAAAAAAAAAAAACACACAACAAAAACAAAACAAAACAAAAAACCAAATAACCAAAACAAACAAAATAATAAACAGAAAAGCATCCTGAAAATTCATCAAGTGAGCTTTAGCAAGATTACAACAGTATTAAACAGTTTGATCATTGAACTGTAGTTTGCATCTTTCAATGGGAACTCACACTTATCTAAAACCAAATTCATACTTGAAAAATTAAATCTAGCTTTATTCCCATAGAGAAACTCCATCTCACAAAACCTCCCATATTGAACTTCTTCTCCCCAGACTGCAGAACATTTTTTCACCAATGAAACCAGTAGTACACAACTTATCATACACAACTGAAACACCACCACTTTGCAGAGCGTTAATAGTCCATTTCAAATAGCCTATTTCAAAACTACCACTGCCTGCAACATGGCACGTGGAACTACGACCTGCACTGTCAGGTCTACTTATGAACACTAACATCCTGGATTTTGCTACACCACCAAGTTTAGTGGGTTTTTTCCCCCCTCTAAAATCCCTCTATTGGTAAGCCAAACAGTTAATCTCTAAACACACAATCCATAAAAGGGATCGTTTCAAACCAGGAAAATGGAAGACACTTATAATCACCACAGTATTCACGTTTGAATGACAGCTAAACATAAAGACACATCAAGCATTCAGCCATCTGGAAAGACACTGGGGTTTATTTTCTTTCATATTGTCTATTCTCAACCCCTTAAGGCAAGAGTCAGAGGTTGGCCAAGACTTCCATTTAGTGAGATGCTCATTTCATATCTACACCATAAATGAGCTGCACTATGAACAATAAGCCAGACTCCTCCACTTGCATTGCATTCAAAAAGACAGTTGTATCACACCAAGACAATGTGTGCATACTGCCAGATGTATTTCACATTTGGAACATCTGAAGTTACAAAAAAAAAAAAAAATCTACCTACTATTACCCTAATGTCTTTGAACATGGCTCATTTAATACAATTATAGCAATTAATATATATTTTGTTCCTCCCAACAAGAATATGATACACACATGACTTCAAAATTCATTATCTATAAATAGACACAACCAAAGTATGCATCCAGTCTCTACTCAGAATTAAATTATACTGAACATTACTGCAGCAAAAAAACCCCAAAAATTACAAAAAGTCCAGCTAGCAGAGACCTGGGATGACAAGAGGAAGACACAGGCCACCTTCAGCACTAAACTTGCAATAATACATGAAAGGTCTAGCAAGAAAAAGCACTCTGAATGTACTAAAGCAAACCATCTACCCCTTTAAAATTCTGACATAGGGCAATTACTTCCCCACAATAAACAAAATCCAATTTCAATGGAAAATGGCCTAAACCAACATTCTTTCAGACTCAAGGATTAAGGAGCCCACACTGGCATACTCTGATCCATCTTACTTCAAGTGAAGGTATGTGAAAAGGATGAGTTTAGAGCAATTTTGTTCTGTTGACACTTTTGAAAAAATAAGTGGATTGAACATAACAGCAATCATAAGAAGGAAAACACCCTCAGAAGTAATATATTTAAAATTCACAGGACACAAGTGTTCTTTTTAAGCATTTCTGAGTTATGTTGAATATTCAGAGCAAAAATGAATTCTTAATTTTGCTCTTTGCAAAGTCAGTGGAGTGGTTTCTGTGAGGGCCTTTCAGGTACAGGTAGCACCTGCCATCAGTCAGCAGCTGACTGAGTGCTATCCAAATAACTGCTCCTGAAACATTAACACACAAGATTGTCTGGATTTTTGAGTACTAATCTTGCCTCACGTAGACAAGTCATCATTTACCAATGACAGCACAAACCCTAATGTTAGATTATGATTTTTTTCACACACACCCCTACTTTTTTTACCCCCAAAAAAAAAAATTCATCTTCCTTTTTCATTACAGCCTAAACAACACCTGCAACATGACTACTACTATGCAAACACTGGCCTTCCTCTACATACAACGTTAAAATGTCAAAGAACTTTCTCCTTTTTGTCACCCAACACAACTATTTCAGGTTTCCAGCTCTTTAGGGAGTTTTCTTTCTGTAGCTTATAATGCCAGGAACTCCTGAAACATTTGGTCAGGATACATTCATTACAGCCAGCGGGGGAAAATTAATTGTGAATTGGCAGCAGCTCGGTTTTTCAAATAAGCCTAATTCTGTAGGAGCTGAGCATGTTAACTCCCTTCAGTCCTTGAAAAATGTCAGCAAGTCTTTCCACCCGATGCCAAGACATGGGAAGATTCAAGTCAAGGGAGTGATCTCCTCTCTAATCTTCCGTTCTTTGAACAGCTAAAGAACAGGCTGAGAGGTGGCAGAAAGAAAAGATGACAGTCCAATTTCCAACATCTACTAAAAAAAAAATACATATGCCAGATTTGTTAAATAAGGCAACTGTGAGAAATACACAAGTAAAGTAAATCTTGTATTAGTATACTGTTATAACTTATTTTATAGAATAGGCAGGGGTGCAACCTAGGGAAAGACCATTTCTATAGAAATCTCAGTGAGCAACCTAAAGAAAATACAACTGAAGTCAATGAGTCAAAGCAAAACATTCTACATTTTTTTACACACTGGAACAGACCAGACATTTCCTCAAATTAACACATACTCAGTATGAAATAAACCAGCTTGTAAAAATAATCTAATAGATTGCTGACAACCCCTTATTGCAGCCATTTATTTTATTAAAATAAAAATCATTATTCCTCAACAAAAATCATTGGTATAGCCAACAACTCTAACTTGGTATGAGTGGAAGAAATGTGGTTTGGAGGCAAATTTTATAGAGTTCACAACGTATAAATATTTGATTGAGGCAATATATTTGCCTCATTTTTTTTTCTACAAGCGTAACAAATACTGGATTGTTTTGGGTTTTTTTTTTTTCCTAAAAGCAAGCCCTCTTCAGTCAGCAAAAAAAAAAAATCCTATATGACTTCTGGTTTCCATACAGGCTTTCATGTAGACCAATACAGAGTTCAAATAAAAACCAAGATAATTAAAATAACTTAGTGAATGGAAGACTTCAAAACTTCAAAATTCATTTTAAAAGCAGAAGCTTGTTTCAGTTTAAAAAGAGGTACAGGTGAGACGCACTACAGTCATCCACTTAACTGATTATAAAGTACAACACAGACTAGAAGACCAGAGGAAGTTAATCACTTGGTTTTGTCCTGGACAGACAGAGGAATAGTTTTCATTGCACAACTGCAAAGGCCTTACTACCTCTGAAAAAGTACAACTGATCCGTTCTAGGCTTAAACTGTTGCAAAACAGCAACATCTCTTTGATCAGATTTGTAGAGCCCCTGAATTACCTCTGTTTCTAAAAGAGCTACAGACAACCTGTCTTATAGAAAAAGGTTGCAGCTAGCAGAGAGAGAATTTTAATAGCTGCTCAACCAGGGATCCATAGGAAAGATGTTCTGCAGCTGACCTTCAGGCAGGAGTAGCAGGGTTAGATGGCACGTGCAATTCTGACAAGCGATAGAAGAAGCTAGTTAAGCAGAGTTCCAGGTCACATACTATCTTCTTTACTCCAGAAACTCATCACTTACAAAAGGTCTGTATCCAAATCAGACTTCAGCCAACACTTCCACTACCAGTAAAGTCTTAAAAGCCTTGAATTTGCAGTCTGGTTTCACTACTGGCTTGTGCTCAGAAATAAAAGAGTTGGCAAGCAGAAAATGTTACTGGAAAGCTTTCTAACAATCAAAATGCTACCCACCAAATGAGTATCACAGAGGATTTAAAAAAAAAATAATTATCATCATTTTGGGCAAAGGTCAGAGATGGCAAACTGTGACACTTAGAACTGCATTCAACAAGAAATGCCTGACCTAGAGGAATTGAAGTGAATGGTACCTACATTCAGCAGCCGTTAGACTCCTTAAAACATGGAAAAATGGACAAATTATAGCCCAAATCCCCTGAATTATGGTCTTATCACCATTGATGACATCCAGTGCTGCAAGAATAACAGGAATTTAAAAAAAAAGCTAGGAAAGACTATATGCCCTCAAAACTTCTAGTTTGAGGAGAAATAAACAGGGAGCTACCTTATTATGGACATCAGCAAAATCTGTAAAGACACGTGGAAGTCTGCCTGCCCCACAGGCAGAGCGGCCAAGAGGAAGCTGCACAGCAGGTACAAGCACCTTTTCAACCAGTCACCTTCGGCAGCTCCTGCAGACCACCCCTGCACTTACTGGGAGGACAGAACCTTGTAATAGCAGCTCTCGGGGAAGTGCAAAAAAAAAAAAAAAAAGTGCCTTACCAGCAACTTTCACAGATAATGGGATGGCCTAAATCCACATCCAAATGAAAAAAACAGCCCTCAGCTGTAAGACAGTCTAAGAGGCAGGTGCTCAAGAGTTTGAATACCGAACAAATCCACCATATGCATGGGATTAACCCATCAGGATTTATGACTTCTCTCCTTCAAAGGTCCAAATAGAGACATGATGGATTCTACCTTCTTTTGAGCTGGAACTACTCTTAGTTGACTTGTACATTGACACTCAAATTAAAAGAAACAGAAGCTGTTTATATAAAGTATTTTTGTCTCCTCTCAGAAAATCTACAACTTAGATATTCAGGTTTGCAAATACAGACCAAGTCAACTGCTTATGGATTGAAGCGAATGAGATAGTTCTACAACAATCTGAAGGTCTTCTAAAGTTTTAGGAAAGAGATGAACAGAGAAACTGATTAGTCAAAGTTAAAAAATAAAGCCACGCTATTTTCCAGGAATGCAGGTCTCAGTTCCTTTAGATTTTATCTAATTCTCATTTAGCATTCCATTTTCTTCTACTGATGGAGAAATTATTTCATTTTTGTAAAGGAAGTGATAGGGAGGGTGCATGTTACGATCACAACAGCTAGCATTCTACTGGCAATCAGGAAAACATTCTATGAGATAACCTGTACTGCAAAATCATTTGACTCAATGGAGCCACATCTTTGAAGTCAAATCCCTAAAAGAGGGAAAAAAAAAAAAACCAGTCTGGTGCCAGCTGTTTGCCCTGTTTGCCTCTACCCATCAGACCACACGCTGTGACTCCAAATATCACTCTTGGTTAAAGAACAATCATTCATCTTCCTCCCTCTCATACCAATGGGATCCTTATCATAGGCTATAAAAAGCACATTCCTTCAAACACTCTGTAAGGTTTTTTTTCACACATATAACAACCAATAAAGAAAAACACTGAGGTAAGAGGTCTCCCTGTGGCTGCAAGCACTGCCAGTGCATTCTCATGAAACCAAGGAGCAACTTGTCTAAAGCTCCCAACTCAGGAGCACCCCCAAGAGCAACTCTAGCACCGGAGTAGTGCTGTGGCACCTGCCACAACAAAGCAAAATCATCAGTTCTGAATGGATGTACTGACTGGTGACATACAAATTACAGGTTTACACTGGAAAGTATGAGATTTTGATTACATTAAAACATAACAGTTCACTTTAATGGAGGTGTCTATAGCACAACCATTAGGCATAAAAAGAAAAAAACCCAAACACTTATAGAATCAAGTCCTACATATTTTCTCTTTAAAGTGAGTATAACAGTCCAAAAAACTCCTATCCAGTGAAATCAGTAATTTCTTATAACACAAAGTTTCCTTTACAAATAAGTTATTAAAGTAATCCTATGGAAGTAATAAAGTACTGGTGATAAGAGTTACAGAACTACCATAACATATAACCTGAGGGGAACAAGAAATGCTTATATTACTGACAATATTACACAAATATTGCATAGCCTTTTTTTCCAAAAGTTCTTGTAACATGGTGATTCTCTAAATTTCTCACACGAAGCAGCTTTCTGAGTTTGCCAATGTATTTGGACACTATAAGGTCAGTGGAGTTTACAAGACCATTTCTATCAATAAGTCCCTCACATGAGCCTGTCACTTCTGTTTAGTCAGTTCTCTGACACAAAACGGGTATATCCTTATGCATATGCAAGATTCAAATATAAAAATACAAAGCAGAATCTGTTTTCAACTACAGTAATTGCTCAAGACCTTTAGCATTATCATATTCATTAAGGATTAAACACAGGCATCTTAATAGCAGGCTAGAGGGAGTTTACAATAATGAAGCAATAGGTCTTCACGCCTAGGAAGGCTGCACTTATGACACTCCAATCATTAGGAAAGCCTAAAGAATGTTCTGCTCTACAGGGGAGGAAATCTGCTGCCTCAGTAGCAGCATGCAAGACAGCACAGTATGTTGTGCTTCCACTGGCCTATCACACTGAATGAGGACGGAGGAAAGCATAGTCACATAACATGAAATGTTATGCCCAAATAACTTTATATGTTAAAAACAAAACCATTGTTTTCCAGAAAATATCAAGAGAACACAATCCTCCACGATCAGACACTTGAGGGAAAAAACCCAAAACATTAAAGCTGCATTTTGTGCAGCAAGCAAAAACACCTCCCAGTTCCATCCTATGCCGGAACACCATTTGAGGTTTGCATTCCTTCTTCACAAATTCCTACAAGTCTACTCAGAGCTCACCTTCAACTGGCAAAGAGCAACAGGAAGCAGTCACCACTGAGATCTCTGTACTGCTCTTTAATTGTTTCCTCCTATGACTGCTTTCTTCAGTTACTACACAAATCTTTGCTGTCTCTCAAGTAATAACAACACAATAGTACTCAGAACTTGAAAAATATGATCTGGCAGACAAAAATGGAAACTCAGTATTATTATATACACTGAAGTCTGACCTGCAGTATTTCCAGGATGAGTTATTCTCATTTTGCCTACTGAACTTCCACCAGTTTTATCCAGCTCTACCCTTCAACTGAGCTGCCCTGAAACACATTAGTATCAGGTAATTATATTCAGCCAAAAGCCCAAGTAAGTGGCAGTAGTCAACTTTTATAAGGAACAAAGCTTTCAAAAAAATTTTTTTCAGGTTACATAAGTACCAAATGTCCTCAAAGACATTTTCTATGACAAATCTGATTATGTCCAATGGCAGTTTTTCTGTTTGAATTATAAACACCTCTGAAAAAGAGAAAACAAAAAGGAGACTGGAAATCTCCCAAAAATGTTATTACATCAAGCTAGTGGCTACAACACAGCAGCGGGTTTGTCACGCAAAAGCAATTAAAAGGCAGGCACTTTTTAACCATTAGGTTTTCTGGACCCCTGTAAAAGTGATCCTGGAAATTCTTTAAGAGACCCAATGTTTTGCCACTTGAAGGCTATTTCCAATTTCAATTAAATATCACCACTAGTGTTGGTAAGTCAGTAAACAGTTTCTTAAATCATTTGTCTCCTTCCCTTTTCTTTGCTCCTCCTGCTTACACAGCCTGTCTTCCCATATGAGAGTCGGTCACTCAAACTCATACTATAGTAATGGGAAAACAGCATATCAAGTTACCTTCTCATTTCTAGTACAATATAATAGTGGACAAATCCAAAGGCTGAATGCAGACATAATAATAAAGATTTTTGCTATAATACATCAGTTTCTAAGACTCACTAACATACTGTAGCTGATTAAGCAATGCTAAGAAAAATATGGGAATTAATAATTAAAATACTTTCTAGCAAAAGAAAAGTACTTGAAGATTGACCTTAGAATTGTTCTGGTAAAACAAAGATTATGGATTCACTCCATTCCTATTAGAGCAAAAACTAAAATAAACTAAGATAAATTAGGATGGGGGAAAGAAAACCAAACTAGAGCCGAAGTCCAAGACAAAACTGCAGAAGTGCCACACAAATACAACTCTGTTATTCTGCCTTTATAAAGCACTAAATAGTTACAATTTCCCCAAAATAGAAATAAGTGTTCATAAGAAAGGATTTCTTGCAAAACTTTCCACATATATCTTCTAAAGAAATATTCTAGTTTTACAAATTTCCTTTGTAAACAGAGTTTGGAGTCAAAATAATTGTCATTCTCCCTATCCCAAACGTATTTAGAGAAACTACAAGAACATTTAGTGCTCCTTCTGCTTGCTGGCTGATTTACAACAATACCTAATTCCAGAAAACTAATTGTCATGTGGCTGGCAAGCAGGAACAGAAAGAAACTGAGAAAGTATTTTATTAGTAGGACTCAAAAAATTATATAGGCAGTCAACCTGTAATATTAGCTCTTTAAATATGTCTAATTTGGAAGGATCATCAATACAACACAAACAACACAATTCTTTCACTCTGATCAAAAATGCACCACTGTTGAATTAACTCACTATATTATTGCTTTCTCCTCAGTCTGACTGCCAATCAAAATCACCATTACCATTCCAGAATTAACTGCTGGCTTCTGTACATTTTCATGAATAGAAACAAAACACACACTGTAATGTCCATAAAAACTGGAGATCAAGTCCCTGTGAGACAGTTCAACTATTATTTGACTGTCTCCGTTGGCATTTCCGAAGAGAGGCCCACAAAGGCTGTTGAGACTGAGCCACTCAAAAATTTAAGTCCACTTAAAAGGACAAATTTTAAACAACAAATTGCAGCGCCTACTAATTTTGCTACATGGCGTCTATGTCCCACTCCTTCAACTGGCTTCTATGACCAAGACTTCAAATAGCAACGCAGTCACTTCAATCAAGCCATCTAAGTAAGTGCTGTGTATGCAAACATGAGTAAATTAATTCAATTAATTCACAGGTGATAAACACCACTTCTCCATTTTTGGCTCCCCCAGAATGATAAACATCTGGAGCAGCAAAATGTTTTATACATTCTCCTCTGAAAAGTTTCCCTGCAGCTTAAAGAAAAGTCACTGTGGATTTCATTTGCCAGTCTCACAGCCATTCCTTTCCCTGGGCACAGCTCCCTTTCTGTCCCTGCAGCATTCAAGGATGCCCAGCTGAGCCAAGGGCTGCACCACAAAGCTGGTAATTCGACTGCTGCCTCCTGCGGGGTGGGGGGGAAGTGGCATTTCAAAGGGCACAGGTGTGAGCACAACGGTGCACTTTACCTGAGTGCATTTCGCCCCGCTTGTATTTTAAGGAATTGCTTTCAACAGGACCATGCAGATCCAGACAAAAATCACAAGACCATCTGGAAACCTTCAGTGCTGACCCAGAAACTCTCCATCTCCCTCCCATTCACAAACTCAGGAAAAACAAACAAACAAAAGGTCTCTGACAATTCATTGCAAACCAATTAACAAGGTACCTTGTCCTGCACCCAAGGCTGTGCCTTATAGCTACAGAGAAGCAGTCACACTATCAGGCACAGCAGCTCAACTATTTTGCAGTATATCTGCTCTCACTCAAAGAATCCTAAATGCAATAGATGAGGTGCAACTGCTCCCCAAGGCACCAAAAATATCAAGTTTGGGACCGGGCTGACAATAAGGAATCATTAATCCTACTGTATCTAACTGTCAGCAGAAAACCTTGATGTACATTACTAGACAGCAACAAAAGCGGATCCTGAGTCACAAAAAAGTTTCAAACTTCATTTTACTGAAACTCAAGTTACTTTCCGAGATGACGGTAATTTCCCTGAAAAATTCTTTACAGTTGTCAAAGAAGCTGATCAACAAAAAAACTTCTTAAACATCTAAGACTACTCACATCGTGATGATACTGTCATTAATACTTAGCTGATACTGTAATACAAAGTTCATAATTTCAGAGTTACTGGTATCCTCCAGTGAATGAGACAAAAGCCACCCGTTCAGACTGCAAGAGTATCTCTAAAACCCACTCAATTCAGTAACATCACAAAATAATCACTCTGATTTTTCAACTGAAATTGGCCCAGTGTTTTGTTTCAATTAATGAAGCAACTTCATCAACTGAGGCAGCTGAGCCTTCATGACCAAACCTTGCCAACATAGCCCAGTCAAGAAGCCAAATCAAACTTGCTAAGGAAACACAGCAGGCTACAATAACCAACTGCCCACAGAGTTCTTGGCTACCTACCAAAAGTCTCACACAAATGGGAGACTTACTCTATTGCATCAACTTTCCTCTCATTACAAGCATAAAGAGGTGTGGATTAGTTTAAACTAATTCAAAAAAATTCTATTTTTATATGTATAAATCCAAATATTTGACAATATAAAAATTAGATAATCTTGTATCTTCCCGTTTGCCAGACAAGTGACCACAGTGCAATAGCAAAACTGGACTTGCCAAAATTCAGAGCCTCTCACAGAGATTTTTGCAGTATTTTACAGTATCATAACAGTAAAAAGTTCCGAAAGCTTGTGCCTCAGCTACCTGTTTCACTTTCCATTCTGCAAGTATGAAAGATACTCCTTTTATCAATTCTCCTCCCCTCTCCAAATACTTTAGGCACTTTAACATTTTCCACTTTGTTCTGTTAAAAGATTTTAACAGTTGAAAAAAACTTACAAAAAGAACACTTAACATGCCAACAGAAAGAGCAGCTTTCTGACACAGAAAGTATTCTAAATATTTTGAAAAGAAAAACAAATATTCAGTTATCTTTAGCACACACTTGTTTACATGCACACCTCACAGCAGATTTTAGCTGCTGATTGTCTTGAGATAGTGACAGTCTCCAAAAGATTTTACATTTTTTTAAAGAAAGGTAATTTTAGAAAGAGCCAATAGAAGGAAAATGGCAAAACATCAAATTTGTCATGCTAGATCAGACAAAAAATACTCCAAGAGGTAATAAAATTAATTGTTTGAGATGTCTGTATGATCTATTTTACCAACACCAAACTTTCCCCCAGGAAAGCAATTTAGCACTGAATGATGCTTGTCAAGATAAGAAGAAATTTGTCTATTTATCTTTTTGGCCAGTTCCACTGCAAATCATGTAGATTGGAAGCTAGCTAATCAAAGCACCGCAAGAGAACTGTTTACATTTCCAATGAACTGGGGGGAGAGAGGGTGTAGAAGGCAAAAAAAAAATTTTTTTATTTTTTTTTTTTTTTTAGTGATCTGAATGAAAACTTCTTCTGCTTTTGAGGTCCTTAGGAGCTTCCCCCACCTTGTCTCTTTATACATGCTTGTAGGAGTTCTAGCTCTGAAGCACCATTACTCAACATGATCAGCAATTTTTGAACAAACTGGCCTGTACCCACTTTATCCCCCTACGATGGAGAACATGGAACTCAAAACTTCTACAAGGAAATAAGCCAGGGGAAAAAAAAAAAAGTTTCGTTTGCAAAAGAAGAAATACAACAAGGTCAAAAACATGAACTCTGGCCTCTGGCTGTACTATAAAAAAGGCTGATGATTTTGACCTCACACAGAGGAGATGACTGCTTGGTATAAAAAAAATTTCTTTAGACACTACCTAAATAGCACATTTGTTACAAAATCATGAGAAACTAACTGAACTGTAGTACATCTTAAGTGTCCAACATTTATCTGAACCTTTCCCACATTGTTGGAATTTCTATCCCATAATTGCTTATCGAGCCTTCTAAAACAGTCAGGGCTTCACCTGGAAAGGCAGGCACCCTTCTACTCCTTTCTAAAGGAGTAAGAAAAATAAACAAAGAGAGAAGGAAAGGCATTTGAAATATTTATACTAGGGTTTTGTAGGCCATCTTCAAGCCATCATCATGAGACTAATTTCAACCTCATCACAAATCAGAGCGGGTGTCCAATTTTAAACTTCTAAATTCAACTCAGCTGAAAGTAATTCTGTTTCTGATAAAACCCCTCCCTTGAAGGGGTGTTTTGGTACTCTGAACTATACTTCAGTACAAAAGATCTCACTGCCTGTTGGCTCTAACAGCACTAACAATTCTATAAACATGCAGTTATCACACACAGGCAACACCATTAGGAAAAAGACTTTTCACACAAACTATTTGTCAAGCTGTGTGCATCTTAAGGCAGGTTAAAGCACGACACTCAGAAGGACTAACATGGTGACTACAACAATCTCTACTAGAGGAGTCTCATCCGTTGATGATGTACTTAACATGCACCAGCGGCAAGTTTTTCTCAAAACAAACCTGCAAGAACAGGAATTTTCTTACAGTTTTGCATTCAGGATATCAAACAATTGACTGGGACCATATGAAATCAGCACAGGGCACAAAACAGATCCCATAAGACGTTGGCTGTGCTTTTTACTCAGATGTCTTAGGAGGATGGACAATCCTGTAGGCCCTCAATTCTGGGCTCGTTACTGGAATCTCTTTCACAAAGCAGAATTTGCAACGCTAGGCCTTTCATCAACATTGAGCAGTACCCCATTAGCCTTCAGCACCTGCCTCTTGGATGAAAACAAGAAAAAGTATTTTTATGCTTAATTAGGTAACAACCAAAGAAAAACTCAGAGCTCCTTTCATGTAAAGGAAGACACCAGCCCATGCAGGCAGCACCTCCCCAAGCAGATGCTGCCAGAAAACACGAGCTTTAGTGGAAACAACTTAAGGTTGCGCGTGTGCCTGTACCAAGTTTGTTGGTCAACACGCACGGCGGCACCAGCCATGCTGGCTGGGCGGCTGAGCGGGACACGCTCCCGGCCCGCCGGCATCAGCTGCTGCACGGAGTGCCCGGCCGGGGCATCCCCGCACGGCCCCGGCCCGCGGGCCCCGCAGCCCCCGCACCCCCGGCCCAGCCCTGCCGCCCCCCGCGCCGGCCCCGGGCCTTCCTCAGCCG
>VWZG01009763.1:625337-641824 GCA_013396735.1 Grallaria varia | reverse complement strand
GCACGCCGCTCCGGGAGGCGCGGGCCGCGCCGGGCCGGGCGGGGCGGCCGCGGGCGGCGGCAGAGCTGGCCCGGAGCACAGAGAGCCCGGCCGGACTTAAAGGGGCCGCGGGGCAGGGACAGGTGTGTGCCCGAAGCGGCGAGCAGCCCTCCCGCCGGCACAGCGCCGCTTCGGACCGCGGGGCACAGGGCGGGCACACGAAGTACACCTGGAGAGCAGCCCCTGCCCCGCGAGCGTGACCCACACACGTGCAGAGCTGCCCGCCCCCACCTGCCGGGGCAGCGGCACAAGAGCTCGCTCACGCCTCGCCGCACCGACCTGCAGGCATTCCCAGGAGCTGCTCCACAGGATGCAGCAGCGCACAGCAGAAACACGCCAGCCCAACACAGCCACAGCCCGTGCCCTTCAATGCGTGGTACAGCGAAGCCACACAACCTGCACGGGGGGATGTGAGGCGCTGCAGCACCCCCCAAACACGCGCTACTCCGCAAAGTACATTTTCCCTCACTACGTGGGTAACCAAGTAGTGCTCCCTGCACCTTACCTACCACCAGACCACACACAACATGGTGCAAACCCACGACACAACCCAACACCATTGCAATGGTAACAGGTCAATCTGCACAGAGGTGTACAACTGGAAATCACTGCAAAGCCAAGCAAAGGTAGCATTTAAATACATCTGAAACACAGCATGACATCACACAGCGCAAGGGAACTATTGCTGCAGTGGAACTACCCCACCAACGCAGATTAGCATCCAAAAAGGCAGTCCAAGCCCTGTGCTGTATGAGGTAACCAAGTGACAGTACCAGAGATGTTGCAGTGGAAGTGGGCCAGAACAGCGTAATCTGGAGGTTAAAGTGAATAGCGAAGTTTTGGGATGAGATGGCAACAGAGCCACATAGACTCCAGCAAGTGGAAAGTTCATCCTGGTTCCTCAGGAACAGGCACAGGGGGACTGTGGGATTGCTGCAGTGATAAACAATTCCTCCTTGCTTTTACAAATCTGGACGTGTCTACCACCAGCCCGCAGCATTTCAGAGCAGATCCCAGGGAAATAATCTATTAAACCATATATAGAACTGCTTTCCCTGGGTATGTACATGTGTTTGCATGTCCAAGTGAACAAATGTGTGTCCCATATGCCTTGAACCAGAGAAAAATTACTTTCTTTTTCGCTCCAGAGCAAAGAAGCAATGGAGAGGAACAGGAATGTTCTAGTTCTTCAGAAAAAAACCTGTGGGGAACGTAGCACAGCTTGCAGGCCAGAAACACCTTCAGAGCAGGTAAGGGCAGTGCTGGGGCAACGGAGAGGCTCCCTGGAGTGAGCCCATGTGGTCATTCCGGACCCACTGCTGTGCCCCTGCCAGCTCAGCCCCACGCCAGCTCACCACTGGCTCCCAACAGCAGAGCAGGGCCCAATGGTTTCCTGTGCGTCAGCACCACTGTAAGGTATTCATCATGGTAAGTACTTACTTCTCCCACCTGCTACAGGGACCAGTGTTGCCTAAAACAGGAGAAAAGAACTTTCAAGACAATGTTAATATAGATAGAGAGCTGTTGTTTAATGAAAGCGCTTTCAGATGCCACAGTACATAAGTGCACATCCAGTACAGGCTTCTTAAAAATATATAATGCTACTTAATTACCATATCTAATGGGTACATCCAACCCTAAAACCTTTTGCCCCTGGTACCACCCTCAGAACTGCCCTGTTGGAGCCCCTCCAAACGTTCTGGGTCTTCTATTTTGCTTTGACTATAATCATATCTTCCAGGTGCATGTGTCCCAAACAAGACATCCTTGCTGAAATCTTATTCCTTGAAAAGATGGTTAAACAGAATTTCAAGAATGTGACACAAACCGTGAGAAAGAGGTTTAGGAACTGTTAGCTGCTACCTCAAGTGTGAGAAACTATACAGCTATATTAAATCTACAAATACCTTAAATGTTAAAATCTACAAATATATAAAAATCTTGAGGCACCACCAGCAAGTCATCTAGGTTATGAAAAGGATTCACATGATAAATAATCCAGGAGGAGAAAGAGGGAAGCCTTGGTATAACTTCTAGCAATTTTGTAAGCTGGGTTTGTTAGGAGGGAGCAGCAAGGGTACCTGGGGTAGGAAGCAAAAGCTCCTCACTCCTTTCTCTGCTCTTCAGAAATGGTGAGGGGGAGCAGTCCCACGCTCCACACAACAGCCTCAGAGCTGAATCAGGGGGAGCAGGAGGCAGGAGGACTTCAAGGCGCTCCTCCGTTTCAGCTGCTGAGGTGCCCGTGGGAAGCCTTAGTCGATGTGCTTATGTGGTTTTGGCTACAGAGTACAAGGGATTCCCAGGTTAATAATTGACTATGAACATAAAGGCTTCTCTCTCTTTCTCTCTCCCTTACCCCCTCTCTGTCTGTTTATAAGCAAGGTCTGACACACTCAGGAAAAAATATGGTATGATTTTCTTTTTTTCTCAGGTTCTGAAAAGTGCAGGTGATATGCTCTGTAACTGGAGTTGGATGGAGTTTGTTGACAGAGAAAGTGTCTTGTGTTAGACCAGTTGATATGTCTGAAAAAAATTAAAACAGCTTTGTCCCCAGCACCATACCTGAAGCATAAGCAGCAGGTTTTAAAGTGTTTATGGTTAGACTATAAGGACCTATAGCTGTTTCAGAAAGCAAGAAAATAAAAGGTTTTCTTTAAAGGTGTGTGCTTAGTATCTTACAGAATCTGAGGTTGTATTTAATTATCACACATCAACAAGGGCAAGTGAGGAAAGGTTGCAGAGGAATCACCAGTGTGTTTACTGTCTAACAGTGTTTGTTTGAAAGTTATGCATGGTATTGCTAAAAAGACATTATTGTGTTCTGGGTGCATTACACGTTTGTTTATGGTGAAACAGTCTGAAAGTCTTTGAAGCCATCTGGTAACAATTAACACCTACATATCATATAGTTACTTCTAACTATCTCTGGGACAGTCTGCACAACTTTCTGAAAAGAAACCCTTTCCTTTATCAAGAGTTGGCCATGATATTTTTCTTCTCAGGATAGCAAGCACTTTTCCCAAAGTAAGTTCCTCCAATGCTGGTAACAGTGTGACAAGAAAAAACTGTCCTACCGGCACAGCTAAGAAGCCAAGTATGGGAGGACCAAGAGTGTTAAATTGGAATTCAAACAAAATACTTCTTAAGAAACTACCATCTGAGTTGCAATAGGGTGAAAGAGAGCTGAGAGTAATTTTTGCTTATCAGATCTTTACATCGTTTGCTCCTACGTGAAATCATCAGGAATTATGACTAAAACATACTTTCCTGGAAAAAAAACAACTCCATGAACCTTTGAGAGCTGAAGGCTTTTAAAACTGGCTAATAATGAGACGGTGTATTTGCTATACTGTTGTGCATTTGGGAAGGGCTGCCTGCTTGGTTCTTTAACAGAAATCTAAACCATATTTCATTCTAAGGAGATCACCACACAGCTAATGCTGTAAGCAGCATAAACTGGCTTTTCCTCCCAGGGGAGGACTTCTGCTCCCTCCCAGCCCCAGCTGTTTGTTCCCATCCATTCCCTTTCATGTGCCAGCACACACAGTTGTAGGTCCATGCAGAGATGCTGTGGAAATTAATTTTTTGCCAGATTAGCTTTCAGCCAAATCAGTTCTGCAAAAACCAGAAAATCAGGAGAAATCAGAACTCAGTTCTGCAATGGGATTTAAAGCCTGTGCTGGCCCAGGGGAAGACACGGCACAGCAAGACAGCAGCCTTTTTCTTTTGATTTATAACAGGTTACAGTACTTTGCAGGCAGCCTAGTTATGAGTTTCAGACACAAATACATGTCCATGAGATAATATTCATAACATTCATCATTCATGTATCAGTTCCATGAGAGAAGGTGAGCAGATTTAACAACATTGCCACTGAAGGATACAACTCTTGCCTTGTTCCCCTCCCATCATCCTTTCCCACCTGATGCTTCTTGGGTATCTCTATGAGACATTTCACTGCATCAGTCTGGTAGAAAACTAACACAGAAGAAAAAGGAAAGGATTGTTTTCTGCTTTGTTGGCAAGCTAAGGCCACTCAGGGAAGGTTCTGGCACATCCCAGAGCAGGCTAGAGGGCAATGGCAGGGCCCAGCAGCTGGCGGCAGGCAAGGGAGCGGACTTTCATCAACCATGGTAAGTCCTTCGCCCAAGTGACTGCCTTAGATAATCTTTTGCACTTTTCCTGTGGGTTTGTACTGTAACTGACTGGTCTGGCATCCCCTCTGGCTTCTCTCCACACAGGCTGCAGGCTGTCAGCTCTGCACACTCAGTTTCTGATCTCCTGAGCATCAGATGGGAAACTCTACAGCCACCACACAAGGCGCTGACCAGGTACAAGCTCACTTTCTAGCATCATCACTTGTGCTAGATCAGGCCTCTGCATGAAAGCACAGGGCTTCCATCTCACCTGTGTTGTTTCCAGGACAGCAGTGGCTGACCTGGGTCGCACTGGTACTGCTGGGAGTTCCCTGCTGTACAGGTATCGTCCCACTGGCATCCCTGCCCTCCCTCCTGGCCATGCATGCCCACAGTGGTACTACATTAGCACAGTGCTAGGCAGAGGAGTAGAATTTAAAACCCTTGAATTCATATTTTTCTAGGTTGAATGGCTCTTGCACTTCCTCTGCTGTAATGGGAAATTGCAATAAGGATAATCAGTACTTTGGTTTTATATCTATAAGGCTTTATCTAAAGATCCCGAAACAGTTAGCAAATGTCAGTGAAGATTTGCAAATATTGTGCCAGCAGAAATGGACTGGTTAAGCAACTTGCCTAGAAACACAAAGAAATTTTCCCTAGTTTTGCTGCTAACAAGACAACACAAGTTTTGACCTTTAGTTTTTGGCTCTGAGCAATGTCTCCTTCCTACACCATCACCCGTTAGGCATTTAACTATTTGACATCAGTAGCCAGGGCTGCCAAAGGAGATGCTCCTGAAGCACTATTGGCTCAGCCTCTTTTCCACCATTAATAAGCCATATAAGAGGAATACAGGCAGTCTGAATTCAGCTACTTTAAAAAGTCTTAAAAGAGCCTTAAGATGTTGTTATTATTGCAGGTATATTTTGTTCTGGGGCTTCAGACTAGAATGGCTTTGAGAATAAAGTTGAACCAGATGAAAAGAAAGTAAAAAAAGCTATCATTTAAATCAATCTCATAATCTCTGGAGATCTGGTTTGTGATTTTTCAAACTTTTTTTCTGTTAACACAGTAAAATATATTTGTTTGCTACTTACTGAATGTTGTTACCAGTAAACCCTTCAATTACTAGAGGCAAAAAGGGTCATAATTCCTGCTGTTTATATTTTGCATTTCCCCTAGCTTGGATAATGAAAATCAATAAAACCACTTTCACTGCCAAGTCTCAGTGGTACAATGTTGGTGAATAAAGGGAAAGCAAACTAACAAACATTCTTGGGAGCTGTAGTAGAATTTTTTCAAAATACAATATAAAAAATCTGTTTACAATCTATATAAAATTGGGTTTTGCAAAAGTTTAATTTGAACCTAATTTAAAGTTGAAATAATAAATAAAGAAATTGTGAGACTTGCAAAGCAAGATGTTTCTCAGTTTCCATTCGTGATGCCACCCTTAGTTCACCTTGGATCTTCTTTCTGCTCATATACCTATATCGATTTAGCTCAACAAATACATTTTTTAATATCTATATTCTATAAGGATCTGAAATAAGTTTGTGCTTGGATATCCAGTACCATACCCCCTGTACTATCAAAATAAAAGCCTGGAACCAGATGGGAGAAATCCACTTTCAGTTAGTCCAGGTGGAATTCAGATGAGAAAGGATCCCTTCTCGCTGGAGCCATTCCAGGAAAGGTAAGGAGGGCTGGCAGAGCCCTCTCCTCACTGGGTGGGCAGCCAGGCTCTCCTGACCTCTGCAGGAGGAACCTGAGCATCCTTCCAGGCCCTACTGGCCCCAGGCACACCTGTCAATACGGGCAGGACTGCGAAAGGAAAGGCTGAGTGCAGAGCAGCCGAACACTGAGGGCCAAACCCCACCCCGCAGTGTGGAAAGGGATGTTTTGCTCATCGGATAATGATTTGTTTACAGTTAATTAAGCATAAGAGCTGTTCATAACAAGCTCTGTTTACAGTGTGGGCAGGAGATGGCTCTGTCTAAATAGGTCCACAGGATATTAACATTCTTAAAAGTTTGGCAGGTGTAGAAATTGGTCCCTCAAAAAAACCAAAGGCATGTTCGGAGAAATCCAGAGGGGGAGGAAATCTTAATAGAGCCCTAGGGGAGATTTATGTATAAAAGTTAGATGTTTAAAGACTTCTTTAAAATGGTCCTCAGCCATAAAGTTATGTAAGTACCTAAATGACACAATTGGTAGGACATACAGAGACAGGAAAGAAAGCCTTTTGAAGTTAACTTAAAAGCATAGGTGGATATAATCCTAGATTTCCTTTTTATTTGTGTTCACATATCGAACAAAAAGATCTTACTCACTATTGTTTTCACTTTGACAACTAAACTCTGCTTAACTCCATCTCATTTTGCATGAAAGGTGATTTTGTGGTGATTTTGACCAACACTAAGGTCCCATTTATCTCTTCATCAGAGTTTCGTTCGTGTTCCATCTGTGATGAACCTTGTCCAGGATCAACAAGATGTTTCCCCCAGGACATCCGAGAAGGGAACAAAGTGCCTTTCTGATCCACAAGAGTATAGAAAGACTCAGCATTTTGTGGACATGTCTCATGTTAAGGAATGTTATCAGGCAGTGAGATGGTAGAGAGCATGCCCAGCTCTGGGCCCTCCCTGATTCTCCACAACAAGGCTCAACTACAAAGTGGAGGTTTGTTAACTGTGGTAATGTCAGCTCTGAGCCCCTCTTCCATGATGGTCTTGCTCATCTCCAGGTAGCTCAATGTACAAACAGTACAAAATTGAAGTTATGCAGAAGCACGTAGGCTGCCCTGAAAATCAGACAGCCTTCACTTTTTCTTCACAGGGATTTTTGGGCAAAATTCTTTAGCAGTTGCACATAAGGATTTCTTCTCTTGAGCTCGAGAGGTATACAAAGGTACTGGTCTTTTACTACAGCACTGACCAAGGAGATTTAGATTAAGATCCTGCGGTCTGTCAAATTAGTTCTGATAATAAACATCATGTGTTTCATATGTATTTTAGAGCCCATGTCCATGGGATGTTCTCGTGGCCCATGGCAGCTTTGCAGTGGTGATTTGTGTGGGGAGACTCCAGCTGGTCTGGGGTCTCTGTGGAATAATTGGACTATGCTCCAGATGTCGTTGCAAAGGTCGAGGTGGGTCAAAGGAATGACACGTCTTCTTCTGAAAACAGGACCTTTATTGTATCAGAAGCTGCGGTTCTTATAGACCTGAGTATGGACACATGTCCAAGGACCATTGGTTCCTCTATGCATAAATAATTCCTAATTGGACACACAACCCACACATGTCGGTAAACATGACTCATCACTTTAGAGACTGGATTTCCGTTCAAGGTGTCACAGCCTTTCCTTCCGTGCATATCACCCTGACGCGTGCAGAAGGTTCCTAGCATAGTCCCATTATTTCACAGAGACCCCAGACCAGCTGGAGTCTCCCTACACAGTGATTTGCTCTCCTGACCAGAGGCTGGACACTGTCACCCTTCCTCAGGGTGGTTTGCATCTGCTGCACAGCAGAGCTGCATTTGCTTACTGATCTGAGCAATGGGGATGTTGCAGTGGCTCTCTGTTCTTCTCACCCTAAGGCTACTCCTGTAGCAATGCAATTTATTCATCTCTCCTTGCTCAAAGCTGTGCCTAAAGGCACAATATGGCCTTTGATATCTGAGAGAAAAAAAGTGAGTTTTCAAGGGCCACCACTGGTTTTTATCTAATAGTATGTAATTTCTAGATTCTCTTTACTTCTAGTTTTTAATACTGGTTTCTTTTACTTTGGAATTCATTATTTGGTTTTTTGGTTTTGTTGTTGGTTTGTTTTGCAGCCATTATTTGTGTCTGCTAATGACAACTTCTATATTTGCTGTAATCTGGCCAGTACCTGTAATTTTAATTAATAAATGTGATTTTTAAATATCTATTTTAGCATAATATCCATGAAAAGACCATACCCATCACAGGTAAAGGTGCAGCTTTTTAAAAAGATCCTCATCAATTCTCAGTTTTCTGTTTACTTTCTCTTGCCTTTTCCCTTTCTTCCTTCCAGGCTATTTTATACCGTCTGGTCATGTGAGCTACAGATGCCAGACGTTTTTACCCATTCATTCCCCAAAGCTGAAGAATTTGCTCTAAACATGGAAAACCTGTGGGCTCCCAGGACAGAGCAGCCTGGGGGGAGCTCAAAGAGAGAGGAAATTTTGCTCTCTAAGATCACAAATCAATCTCTGTAGAAACGCGGCAGGGAGGAGAGAGGACTCAGTGGAAAGAGATGCTGTGCCTGCTGCCGGCTCCATTACCTTCAGCAGCTGAAGGAGGAGGGTGGGTAAGTGTCCGTTCCCTTCCCTTGACCACAAAGGATTTATTTAAAATGCATGCCAGAAGGAGGATTAGAGCAGAGCCCTCCCTCCTCTCCTTTGTTCAGGAGGAGGAAGGGAGCATAGCCCTTGGCTACTGGAGTCTGGGCTCTCCTCAGCCTACTTCTATTTGCCTTCCCTTCATAGTTTGCCATCACTACTGGAAAGGACTGCTTGATATTCCAAGAATGGCATTGTGCTTTGCAGAAGTATCAGAGTCTCCAGACTGCTCCATAAATTGTACTCTACTTATGTAGACAGTGCCAACAAAACTATCTGGGTCAGGCATGCAAAGCAGCCTGCCGTTCCATTAATGTTTTACCATGGACACTCCCTCACATGATCCTTTTTCCAGATGGTCCCTAATCCTTATATATATCCAAAATCCTCCAGCTATGATTTCTTGATCTCCTCAACAACAGACATTTTTCTTTAGTGTATGCAGTACGTAGTGTGCTTTCTGCTTCTACAGCACTTTGCAGTATTTCCCAAGAGCATTTCAAAATCTTCCTTCTTTTCCATTATATTCCAGCTTTCACACCTAAGGCAGTAGCTGAACACCAGTGAGCCAAGCCAAAGGCCTACCAGCCTGATTTATGGCAACTGATAAACACCTTTCCTTCCAAGCAGCAATTCATTTATGCAGATGTTTTCTCCAGCTGTTTCTGGAATAATCACAAATCCATTGAAGGAGAAATGTAAACAACAGCAATGTTCTCACTCTCTACCATCATAATCAGTTTCTCCTGATTAAACCTGACCTTCCCATTCACCATTTTCCTCCCCATCTGTCCTTTTGTTTTACCCCAGTGCGGCACATGTACAACCCAAGCACTCCCAATCCTTTCATTAGTGGGTATGGAAAGAATGGCTGCTGCGCATCTGCAGGGATTTGAGCTGCCTCTGAAGTGTGGGAATCTGCTTCCTCTGACTCCTCGGTAACCAGCACGGACATGCCTTTCTGACTGCACTGCAGTATCCTGCTCTGAGCTCCTCACCCTCGGCGGGGCCCAGTGGAGGGAGCAGCCTATTATCAGCAGGATGAGCAATAAAGCAAGTGCTGCTGAGACAGTTGGTACTCTTCGGACTGGTTTTCAACAGAATATGGCCAGTAGGCAGAAGAAAGCTTTTCCAGCCATCATGTTCAGTATTTTGAATGACAGATTAATCTTCCTATTAAAAAAAAAAATCCTATCAATTGTTAAAACTTGCCCTTATTTTCTCTAGGGCTAGGATTTGGCCCTGAGCATCTACAACTACTCAGCATTCTGGATGCAAAGTGTCTTTTGTTGCTATTTGTGTACTATCCAATATCCTGACTTTTGTATTCTCAGCTCATTCCTCTTTCTAAGGTGCCAAATAAGGTATTCTCCTAACAAGCATATAATTATTTAGTTATTGCGCTGTTTTATGATTGCATTGTTGGTAATTGCTCAATATTGCAAGTGATTTATTAGTAATTGCGGTGTCTTTCAGATCTGCCTTCAGTAAGAGAACAAATAGCACCTTGCATCAATAGACATCAAAGTCTTCAAGAGGAATTTTTCTTTAATGATCTTTTTTAAACTATCTTTCCTGCTGCAACCCCGAGGGCCAATGTTTCTTTCTCTCTTTACACAGTAACTTGAAGTTTCACTCCTGCCCTGCAGTGGAAAAATACATTACATCAGTCTTTGAATAGGATTTTATTCTGTAGTCCAGCTATCACCCTCTTGTAGTTTCATCTGCATCTAATGGGATTTTGCTGTGGTGATATATATTCAGACTGTGTAACTCCTCAGCTGCTCAAATTCTTCTTAGAGCTTTTTGATAATAATTAAACTGCAAGCAGTTTTTACGTATTTCTGCCATTTAGACCTTCCCACATTGACTTCAGTGGGGATTCACAGGTGGAACAGAAGAGAATTCAACTTCTTTCTCATTAATATATGCCTTCTGGTCACAGCTTGCCAACCTTTGTATAAAAGCCCTCAGTCATTTTATCACACTCTTCCTCCTTAGGGATTTCTCTGCTTTCCACCAGCTACAGCAACAAACTCGGGCCACCAAAACTTGGCTGTGTGGCAAACAGGAAAAGATTTTCCAGCTCCTCTCAGAGTGGCTGATGCTGTGCCCTGAGTTTCCTCAGGCTGCCACTTACTGCTGCTGCTTCTCCCTGCCACTAGTGCCTACTGAGAACCCGGCTCTGTCTGTGCCCCGGGAGCACAGAGCCAGCAGGCAGGACTAACTCCCTCCTTGGCTCAACAGCCTACATTCCACCTCTCCTTGGTTACACCCACCCCAAGCCCACCTCCCTTCTCCCACACCATTCAGCAGGAGCTGGCAGCTAGTACCCACGAGTCTGAAGAGGCCACCCAAGTCAGTCTCATCCCTGAACAGCCATTCTCCTGTTCTGTGGAAGATATGAGGAATGGAGGGACACCATGTAGTGTCCAATCACCAGGGGTTACACTGTGCTTAGCAGACATGCCATGCACAAGGCTTGACTTAAATCTGCAACACAGACTCCTGGCCATGCTGGAAAGAATGCTATTTTGAAGGATCTGAGCTGGACAGAAGAAATGAACCCTTCAGGGATGGCTGCATGGCAGTACTGTATTTCTCCTGATTAGCTGGTGTGGTTGGCTTCAGAATAGCAGGTAAGCACCGGGATGGACAAGAGAATAGAAACCTCAGCCATGTCTGGAAGGTACCTAGAATCATAGAATTGATTGCGTTGCGAAAGACCTCAGAGATCACCAAGTCCAACCTGAGGACCTTTTGTTACCTAAAGAAACAGTTCACTTTTCTGACTTCTTGGGCACTAGTCCATAGTCTGACATCTGTGTGTAGCTGCACATTCAGGACTTTCTTGAGTTACTGCACCCTTAGGACTAGCAAGTACCTAATGCACCAGCTACATAATCCCACAGCTGTAAATAGATCAATCCAAGACACAAATACTTCTACCAACAGCTTTCCCCCTTGTTCCAGTAACAAACTGATCTTTCCTGTGCTAGGGAAGAAAATAATTTCCTATTGAAGTCACTGGCTTCAAATGGGAACTGTGTTTTTCACAGACTTTTCCAAAATTTTCTTTGCAGAGGTTTCCACACTGCTGACTAACCCCGTGTCTGCCAGGGACAAAGCTGCCCTGAGTCAGCTTCTGCAAGGCTTAAGGCAGCCAGCTTGGGTGCTGTGCCCAACAGAGGAGGCAATGGATCAAAATCAGACACTTGCAAAGAAAGGTTAAAAAAAAAACAAACAAACAAATCCCCCCCTCCCCAAACCCCCCAAAACAGAGCAATAATAGTC
Organism: Grallaria varia; assembly: GCA_013396735.1. Classification (NCBI taxonomy): domain Eukaryota; kingdom Metazoa; phylum Chordata; class Aves; order Passeriformes; family Formicariidae; genus Grallaria; species Grallaria varia. Next base: position 629,985 of record VWZG01009763.1, on the reverse strand, counting down.
CATCTCCACAAAGCAAACCTATACTGTCTATTTTTTAAAATGTTATATTTGAGGCAAACAAGATTTTACCTTTGCTATCATTTAATTGGATGAGACAGAGGTATCTGAAATTTGGGGGTAAGGTGAAAGTGATGCTCTTGCTAGCTATGCGTGAAGAAAAAGGGTTTTTTCAGAAAATAAACCAATATTGTATCTGTTTAGAAAACATTAAGTATTTTCCAAGTGATAGATCTGTCTAAAAATGAGAAAAAACAACTCTTATGGTTCTATTCACTGCAAAGCTAATGCTGGAGGCCATAATATTGATATTTAAAGTAAGACACACTGTTTAATAATAAATACTATTTTTTCATCTGTAATTATTTTGTCCCAATGTGTGGAGAGAGACATATTGTGGAGATCAGTAAGGATCAAAAATACAATCTTATGCATGATTTAGTTTCATTATATTTAAACAGTAATTAAAGGACGTGGCAATTTAAACAAATATTGTTTAGTGTTATCCATTACCATCATGTTCCTTGGTTTCTCTACTTCAATCTCACATGGGAGGAGCCTGGTTTTGAGACGCCTCAAAGCCAGCAACCCTGGCCGAAGTTTGAGAAGCACTAGTGCATATCTGCCACTTCCCCAAACCAGCTAAATTTGGATTTACTTGCGACTTCAAAATCTCAGTGATTTCTCCTGTGATGAGAACATTACCCCCAAGAACTCTGCAGTTAAAGCCTACACACACTATCCTCTGTGCTCATATTTACAAACACAGAGGGGAAGTTCTCATATTGGCATTAAGAACAGCTTCTCCCCGCTCCAGAACTCATATTAAATGCATGGCAAAGTGCTCTTTTTGCCCTCTGCTAGGCTTTGGGAATGAAATACACCCACTAATTCCACAAGGAAAAAAGCAAACAAACAAACAAACACATGCTGATTCCTTTTGCTTGCTGTTTCAACAGCTCATTTGTATTTTTAAAAATAGATTATGATCTGGTCATGCTAATTTTGTTTGTATTTGGATTCATCATTAAATAACTTTGAATACTGAATAATCGTTATTAACACTATGAAATAATGTTATTGGTGTTTTTAGATTCTTTTCAATTAATTCTATAAAGCATGAAAATTCTTGCTTTTTATCGTAACTGGCTCATGAAATCTTTAGCTCTTTTTTTCCTGTGATTTCTATAGTGTGGAGTTTTCACTATAATGTTAACAGATAGTTTTTCATCTGTTTCCACAGGTTCCTGCAGCTGTTACAACTTTGGCCCCGAAGTTCATTTTATGGCCACTTCAAAGTCTGTTACCGCAAGATCTGGGCGCTTTCAGTAAGTGGGTGACCATCTTCCTGCTCAGCAGAAGGATTAGGGCTTTTACAACGTACTGTAGTGTCCGGGATAATTTGGGGAGGCGTTTTGATGATGTTTTGCAGCGGGTGCCAGGGCAGCACTGCCAGTGGGTAGTCAACTGGTGGGAGCCGACAGAGAAGGGTGTGGTGCCCCCAAGAGCTGCCGAGGTCCTGGCACGGCCCTGCTGCCGCCCAGCGCCTCCGCGCCCGGTTGTGAATCGAAGCTGCTCCTTCCAGCTGCAAAACTGCCTTCTGATCCCTCTGCCCCTCAGGTGGTTTTCCCAGTCCATGAGAGTGAAGTGTGAGACAGGCTGTGGTGACAGGCCGGCCAGCTGTGAGGCAGCGCCACCTGCACCGCCGCCCGCCAACACCCTCCGCGGCCTCCCCGGCGCGGCTGAGACGGCGCAGCCTCCCAGGCCGCCTCGGCGAGCCTCGTAATTAGAAACATCTTTTTGCTTCAGAGACAGACCCTCTGTTGCCGTTTCGAGAGTCAGGGACGCCCTGCAGACAAGAGCGAGCTGCTCGGGCAGCCTCCGGCCCCCTGCAGGGCTCAGGCAATGATTTGCATTCGTGCGAGTGCGGCGGGGGCAGGAGGGAAGAGCAGAGACACGAGGGGGGCTTTCTGCGTTCGCCCCCGCAGGACCTGAAGGAGCCTGAGCTTGGTTTGGTTTGAACTTTTTCAAGCTGACAGCGAGAGATCAGCCCGGGAGAGCCCCAAAGCGTGGAAAATTCCGGCTCCGTTGTTGGCAGTTTTATTCAAGTTCAGGCTGTTTGGGAGCACGGGATTCTTTTCTCACTGAAAATTTTGCAACTTCAGTTACAACAGCTGTTACCAGGCAACCAACAGAAATGAGAACAGTTTGAGCCAATGGGACAGACAGTTTATTCGAGTTGCTTGGTGCCCAAATACCATAATCATGAGAACAGCATTAAATGGATAAATAAAATAGTACAGGAGACGTGAGGAGTTAGAGTGAGGAATGGGTACAAAAAAAGCAAACCTGACTGCAGGGAAACCAAAAGCTTGTGTGTAACACAGCAGGAACAGAAACAAGAGACCCGGAGAGGAGCAAGAAACCTTGGCAAGGAATAACAGCCCCGAGAAGCTGCAAAGCCAGGCCATCTATGGCACCCTGGTGCAAGGATCCTTTGTCCCAGCTTTCTCTGCTTTTCTTCTGATTTTCTGAGACACCAGTGCTACAAATCTGTCCTGCTCTGCTATGAGAAAGTTTACCTGGAGCATATGCCAAGGGCAATGGATATTAGAGCTGAAGCCTTGCCCTGCTGTCACAACCCATGTGGCACATATTGCCCATGGCCTGACGCTGGAGTAGCAGCAACACTTCAGAGACTCTCTCCCAGCGTTTTCCTCAGCACTGGGATCTCCTGTTGCCTGACGGCCGTGGTGAGACTGGTGTGATGGGAGAAATGCTGTGGGACAAGCATATCAGAGGGCACAGTTACTTGAACAGTGTGTCACACTTCAGATGCCCGCGCCTCAAAATGGCTGCTGAAAACTGTAGAGGTTTTAGGAGGCAGCTCAGATGGAATTCTGCACAACAAAACCTGTGTTGTGGTCAGAGACCACCTAAACTCATTACAGTGAAGAGGCAGGACCATGGTGATCTAGCACCTCTGCGGCGAAGCTCTTTAATTGGGCTGGGTGGAAGTATAACAGGATCCAATGGGCAGGATCCAATATCCTGCTACTCATGAAATACCAATAAAATAAAATAATGATTTCTCCATTAAACTCCAGCTCTCCTAATGGAATACATTACAGTAAAGTCAGTTTTGCGTAAGGAAGCCATAGGTGTCATATTAGGAGGTTTCTCATGCGGTGCCTCACCATGGGGAGTACACTTCAGAGACTGATGACATTATTTAATTATGCCAGTGTGTCACTGTGTTCTCTGAATTACCTGAACAGGGTATTAACGCTCTGCTTCCCTGCACAGGGAGCTATGCATGGGAAATGGCACGGTTCAGAGTACAAGGGCAACTGCAAACAAACATTTTTAGCAGTGCTGTGTAGAAAAATGGTGTTAATGAGCAGTGATTAAGCACACAAACCTTCAGAATGTAATGATTAGAAATGTAGAAGCAATGCATAAAAAGAACAAAAAGAAACATTTTGTATTTTCGGTGTTGCAAAATGTGAAAGGTTACTTCTCTATGATATTTTTGGGGGATTTAATGTCTGCTGCAACACTTGAAACCTGCCATGGAAGTGGTTTAGGTTTTTCTAATTTATCTGACAGTTTTGTAAGGAACCATGGGTTTTTTTAGTCATTAATATTTTTGAGGTAATCGTGTAATGCCAGTCAGAACATTTATGGTCGTTTGAATTCTTTTGCTGACATTTTGAATTGACTCAGCTGGATTTGTAACACAGTATTTTGCATAATATAAGAACACTCACTTGAAGGTACTAAATCGGGCTACTCTCTTTTTATAAAGAATTTCTAGATTAATGGCTGACACACTAGAAGCCTTAACAGACTTTTTATCACTTTTCCTTGTAGAATGCTCTGTTCTCAAGAGATCCTTGGGAAGAAGGGCTTAAGTACAAAGTCGTCCTGACATACATGGGTCTTTTCAGAGAGACTGTGAAAGAAAGGTCCTACTACTAGTTTGATATTTTTATTGAAGTTACTACAGAAAATTGTGCCAAAAAAGTAGTACTGGTCAGCACTATGCAGTCTCAGGAGTTGTAACCTCATTGTTAAGTTTTGAAGGGAAATTTCTATTCAGATATGACCATTTCCATGGCAGAGAGTTCAGGGCTGTAATCACCTGCCCCATCTGTCCTCCTTTCAGATCCATTATAGCATTTAGAACCATGTCTTCTTTCATTTCTTCTTGCATTTCTGGAAGAGGCAAAATCTTATGGAACCACAGAGATAGCTTTGAAAATGAAGTATTCTTTTGTGATTGATGGTATGTGGTATTCCTGATCCATTGGGCATACTTGAAATATTGTCAGGTTACTTTCTTTCCTTTAGTTAGTCACAGGTTTACAGTTGTAACCTCACAGCTAATGCAAACTTCTCCCTTGTTAGCTGACAAGCTCAACTTAAGATACAACCGGGAATGGACGAAACTGAGTCTCACAATACTTAATACCGTGTCTAGAGCCCAGCAGATGGAGTCAACTTATACATAACCATTTCAGTTTTTTTTAAACCAACAAGCAAGCAAGACCTGCAAGTATTAGGGCCAGAGACGCAAGGCATATGTTTTTACTGTGCTGTAAAGGCTCAGAATCCAAAAGAACATGTTTCTTTTTTTTTTTTTTTTTAT
>VWZG01009763.1:496749-625202 GCA_013396735.1 Grallaria varia | reverse complement strand
TTTCTTTTTTTTTTTTTTTAATTTGAATTTTAGGACATTTTCCAATTCTTGGGATAATCTTGCTCAGCTTTAGAGTTGTAGCATCCTTTTGCTTGGCTTGAGACTTTCTGGATCTCTTTTTTGGTTTGTTTTTTTGCTTGCTTGTTTGTTTTCTTTTTTTTTTTTTTTAAACTTGTGCACTTGTTTCAAAAGAATCATCATTTCAAGCATGTCAGATGAAATCATGAGTTACTATAGTATATGGCGATGTATAAATAAACCAATCTATTTATGCATGCCTAGATGACAGCTAAGGGCTTTGCTGTGGAAAAGAGTAAGAGAACAACACCAGCAGCAGTCCATTTGCATCTGCCTCCTCTCTGCCCATAGTTGGAATCAACTTGTGCCAAGCCATGACCCTTCTCACACTTCTTCAGCTTTGGTCCTAGCGTAAAAGCCAGTGAGAGTCACTTTCCTTTCACTGAAGTGTAAATAAAACTCAATTTGTCAGAAAGGAAGTAAAACCTGTGACCTCCTTTCCACTAACCCTGTGCAGAACTAGGAGTTCCCAGAAGGTCTGCATCTATATAGGACACCATTCCTGTGGGCAAGGACCCTTCCACCTCTGCTCTCAGGGCCTTGCTTAGCTCTCCTGCCTCAGCTCTAAACAGCACAGATCCTGGGCCCAATCCTCCTACAGACTTTGCTCCAGCCAAGTTCCCATCAGCTTCAGCAAGGGCATCAGAAACTGCTCTGCTCTTACAAAAATCAGCACCTCTGGTTTTTGAGGCTTCTTGACTTTGAAGCTAACCATTGCAACTGTTTCCCCTCCATGGCATGCTCCAGTTTAAAAGACAGAGAGGCAGCCTGGCTCAGACAGCCCTGCCTTACCAATCTCAGTGCTGTTTGTGCAGGCGCTCTGTCCACGGCCTCGTGGCAGCAGGGCGAGCCAAGGCCACTGCACCGTGCCCGCTGTGCCCGCTCCCACCTTGCCAGATGAACCACATTTGCAGGTGTTGTTTTCCTGTGTGTTTGCATTCAAATGAGAGTAGAGCACCTAAGCCTGAGCCCAGCAAAATTAGCACTTGTACAAATTCCATGCCTCTCTCCACTCCTGTCTGTGGGACATGCTTCCAGGCTCCAGCAGAACCCACAAAGGAAGCAGCCCACAAGTGAGAAATCTTGCTCACCTGCCCATTTCTACAGATGTGGGAACAGGATGCGTGTGTCCCAAGGTCACACTGAAACTTCTGAGGAACAGCTAGGAATGTATCCCACACCCAGTTGACACTCACAGGCTTAGCCAAAAGAACTTTCTTTGGTGCTCTGATGGATTTCCTGCTTTTTTGGAGAATGGCTTGAAAGCGTAGTGATCCCGTTCCAAATTCAGCCTTGGTTCTGCACCCTCTGGACTGTGACACATGGCTCTGAAAGGCTGACAGTGCTTGTCCTGCATTTCCCCAAAGACAAGAGTGTCATCACTTGTGGTTAAAAGCTTTGGGTACATGTCGAATTACTTTTCTGATTTTATCTTTACATTTTTTCAAGAGCTCAGCATATTCCAAACATTAATCTTCTGTGCTGTCTTGAGGCCTTGTGACCAGAAAATGCTTTGTCGCTAAGGTTGTGACAAAAAAGGCAGGCCTGAATAAACAAACAAACAAATACCCCTCCCCCAAAGTCTTATTTCCCATATATGTCTGATGAACCTGTCAGTTCAGCCACAACACTTTGTAGTCTTTATAGGCGTCTAACAGAAGCCATTCATTCATACTGAAATAGGGCATCTATGGTAAATTTACCAAGGCACATACATGAAGAAGTTTCCAAAGAACCCTCAATATACAGGAGTTCTCTTTCACGAGTGGGGAGAACTCCAGAGGGACGATGGCATCAGTGGGTCCCCAGTACCTTTGAAATTCAGACCTCACCCTGCTGCTGGCTAACAGATATGGGCTCAGACAGTCACTGCTCTGCAGAGCAGCTCTAAGGGCAGTGCCAGCCTGGGGACAGCTGGAGTGACAGGAGGGCCACCCCACAGAGCAAAGGCAGGAGACAAGAGAGTGCCATCCATGTATTAACTGAAACCACCCTGCAGCTCGCTTCTCTTTGAGTGTTGGAGCTGCAGCACCAGCAACAGAGGAGTAGGCACCCAGAATATTTCACAGCTTGTATTCCTGGGACAATAGGCTCTTATGGGGACAGCAGAAGGTGGGGACTTGTTAAATTACCCCAGAATAAATGTCATGCCTCAGCAGGAGTGACCCAAATGTGCATCTTTCTCCTACTGTGTTTAGTGCTTCATATATCAACAGAGATATTGACAGTTCCTAAATCCTTCACACTGGGGACAGCAAACATGAGGCATATGTTCAGCCAGGCAGAAAGATGCAATCCTGAAGATTAACAGCCAAATCTGGCACTCCTTCAACACCCACACTCTATCAAAACCCCCATCAAAATCAATACAGTTTTAAATGGGGACTCAATCATACTACTGCTCAGAGTAAAGGGGCAGCTTATTATCACAGTCCTGGAGCAGACTGGAGTTGCTGTAAAAGTCCTGGTGGAAGTTGCTAGAGGTGTGAAGCTCATGCATGTCAAACTCTTGTGCATGCACACCCAGCCCTACACTGGCCTCCCTCCGTTAGTGTACAGGCTCAGTACCACAAGCCTATGTGCTTACAGGTTTGTTCTAAGGGACAGAGAGCAGGAACCACCCCTTTTGACTGTCTTGGGTGTAAGATGTAACAGTGTTTGAAAAACCTGTGCCAGCTGGGTTTGACCACTCTCACAAAACCAAAGAGGGTGTGGAAATGCTTGGGTGCAGCTTTTCCCACTGTGCTGCTACCTGCAGTCCAGAAAGGTGATGATCAAGACTGATGGGGCTTTGTGCCTCCCAGTGTATCTATGCAAAGCACGATGTGACCTAGTTGCAATGAAGGAAACGCAGGATCAAGGCCCTGTTCCATTCCCCATGATTCACAGGTTATTTTCCACAAATTTCCTCAGGTGAGATGAATTGCCTCCGAAAGGTGTGTAACAAAATGCTTTATTTGAAGACTATGTTAATGCACAGTGAATGAGGGTTACCATTGTAGACCGTGATTGCCACAGAAATGGTAACAAAAGCAGCATTTCAGCGGGAGAAGCAAAAGGGACTCATTGCAGAAAAAGCCCAGGAAAATCAGTGCAGTCAGCACAGAAGATCCTAGAAGAGTGGCTGCCCCTAGTGAGAAGGGAAAAGCTACTGCTTTTTTCCAGAAATGCACACTAGAATCTCGCATCTGCACTCCTGTAACTCCTGGGTAAGAAACTGTTAATTTAATATCTAAAGTTTTAGGTTAGAATAATATAATTCACTGGAGAATAGCTGGCTTGGGATATAATCCCTGTGATTTGAAATGCAATTGCAGGGGGCAATTTTCAGTAAGAAAATTATTTGTGCAGTTTTGCTAGTGTCATATTCAAACCTGAAGTAACCCAGACAATGTCAGGTGTTAAGCCGAATGCAGGGGTGTTTTCACTTAAACTTTGACTCTGAGCACCTCCTGGAAAGAAAATACAGCCAGAAAGACAACCATCTGCTAATGTGCCCAGGTAGCTTTGAAAGTGAAATCAGGAGAAAAAGGTAGACACTAAACAGAGGAAATGTCAGAGAAGTGAGTAGCACAAGCAAGAGTGACACCCACCTCCTGAGAATGCATCTGTTTCCTCTCATGTGCAGGGCGTACATTCTTCTAGGAGTTTTGCAGTTCTCACATCCTGCTTTTATAGGCTTTAATGTTTTAGCAGCTGAGTGACCCCACAGGCATCTCTGCCAACAATTACAAATCCCCTCCTTCCCTCCCTGCTAGGGACTCGGTGTGTCTAGGACACCTGCTATTCCAAGATTAAGGTGGAATCACTGGGCAAGTATCAGCTGTGATATCACTTTTCTTTCATGTTTAATGTCCCTGAAACCACAGTGCAGGTTCTGCCTCAACAGTACAGTAAAAGCACAGGCATTCAGTATGCATAATTTAGAGGCTGAGGTTTTAGCCTCCAGGGCCTTGCTTAGCTGATGATAATCCACTTGACAGGGTGATTTTTTCCCTAAATGATTCAGCATATCACATCCCTTTTGTCCTGCTTATTCAAGGAGAAAATACCTAACTGAAACAAATAGCTTGTGGGGTGAGCCCAGAATGGGTTTGGTTCCCTCGCAAGGAAGGCGACCTTGCAGGGAACACTCAGCCCTGCCAGAAGGCAGTCTCAGCCACACTCATCTGACCCAACATTGCCACCCCCTGCCTTTCTGTCCCGCTGTGGCTGAGCCTGTGGCCAGATACAGCATTGCCACCCTCTGTCCTGGTGAGCAAAGGTTGAGAGGTGCCTTCCCCAGCCCTGTCACGGTGATTCTACATGTACATCCATTGGGATGCAGCTGGAGCCTCATGGATATACCCAGTGGCTTTCAACATGGATGATGCAGGGGCAGGCTGTGAGCAACTGGGGGGTTCATGTGCCCTATTGCCTGCTGTTCAGCTGTTCCAAGAGAAGAAAGAACATAAAGCTGGCTGCAGGGCAGGAGGTGAACTGCTCGCGCTGTCCAAATTCAGCCCAGCAGCCCTGGATTTGTCCCTTCTATGGCGATGCATTTCTCACATGCTTTACTTTCCTATGCCTAGGTGTCTGCACGGATTAAACCTTTAGCAAAACTAACATTTCAAGAAAAAACACATTCCTCCCTTCCTTCCCCCTCCCAAAAGACCAATGCAGCATTACTTGTGCTGAGCAGGTTTAATTGTAAAGGTACATGCCCCTGAGCGGGCTCATCCAGCACTAAGCAACTCAGCCATTTTGAAGCCTGAGGCCCCTGGGAGCCCAGCCTGGCTTTCTATTTTTGCAAACACTGGTTTGTAGGCTGTGTTTAATAATTTCTGTTAGCTGTATCTCCACAGGTGACCCAGATTCAGTCGAAAAGCCTCTTTGTTTTAGATTGTTATGCACATATTTAAAGATGGGCTTAATGGCTTTCTCAGATCAGGGCCACATCAAAGAGTTTTGCTCCTGAAGAAGGAATGATTGCCTGCATTTGAAGTAGCTGTGCACGTCACACAAAGGTTGTCAACGTGGTCCAGATTCATCTAGGGATTCTCTTGGTGGCTGCTCAGCCACTTAAAATGCACATCTGACATAGCCAGCTTTTTTTTTTTTCACTTTTGAAAATCCCTGTTCGAGCAAGAATGCAACTTTGAAGGCTTCAGCCTGTCTCATGTGATTCCTCAGATGAAGGGACCGCACAGCATCCTCTTTGCATGGCAGCTTGCTCCTCACCATCACGGAGTCCCCAGCTTCGTCATGTTTCCTACAGCGTTAGATGACTGTGCCAGACTGGAGTGTCAACTACAAGAACTGGAGGAGGGATAACTGTGTGCTGTTGTCGTACTATAAATGTAAAGTTGGATCTGGATATTTTACTTTCAGTTTGCTCTTTGAACTACATGGATGGTTCTTCCTCTCATCTCATGTTTCTTCTATTTTCTGTTGCATGGTAGACTTGTTACACAGTGATAACTGCTGTGCTCCAAATTCTTTCCCTTCATATGATATTTCAGATAGACTTCTTACCTGGCCTTATGCCATTTCTTAACTGTTTCAAGGTGTGGGTAGGAGACTTTACACATTCCCTAAAAAAGTACATGTGAAAATGTAAACAGCTAATATTCATGCCAAATTATTGCTATACCCATTGCTCATCTTTCCAAGGGTGCACTAAGATAGCTACCAGATATACACTGGTGTGACAATTGACTGCGGGGTGTGTTTTGGCAAAAAGGGTGATCTGTTAGTCAAATTGGGAAAAGGGCAGCACAGAACATCAGAACAGAGGGTCTTTACAATTCTGCTAATGAATTGTAACATAGCTGAAAGTGTCACTTCACCTTCACAATCTCTATTTATTATTATTTTTGGAAGTTAGCATAAACTATGCCATGAAAAATACCTGATGAGAGAAGAGGAAGAGAGGGGAAAATCAGGATGAGGAATGGATGCAGTTTTGTTCTGCCTTTTACCAGGGGAGGCAAATGATGCAGAACGTATTCCTTTCTTTGCCGGAAAAGCTTGGACACCTCAAGTCCCACATCCCAAAGAAGGAACTTGCATTGAAGAAGACCATTTGTTGGCATAGTGCTTTTTCCAGTGATGTTTTTATTACATTCAGCAGAACAAATAGTGTCGGGGGAAGCCCCAGGCACACGCTGTAACTGAAAGCCTGTGGAGTCATCCTCTACATGAAATACTTTAGCAAACCCAAGTACAAAGTACAGCTGCACTCCCATGAGAAGGGACTGAGTTCACGTTCCAAGTGGTCAGAGCCTAGTTAGAAAACACACATAAAAGAGGATCCTGCTTAAAATTTACCAGTTCTGAGAAGGATTTGAACCAGTCTCTTGACATTCAGGGGAGGATTCTTGCCCATTGAGCTACTGAACGAGAGGAGAATAACATCATTGCATCCTCAAGCAGTTTTCTGAATTTCAGTCTTTGTCTTCTTTTTTTACAGTTCTTTTTTTTTTAATTGAACCAAGAAAAATTTTGGGGAAGGAAAAAAAGTAATTCTGTTAAGCAGGACAATAACTCTGGTCTAAACCAACTACTAAAAATGGATGACAATTTTTTTTTTTTATCAATTATTCATGTGGGGCTAATCATGAAGACATTTGATGAACTCATCATTTTCTACAGTTACAGTCTTCCAGTAAATTTGCAGGTGCAAATTTAACTATGTAAATCAGCATCCTGATTCTTCGCCATGGCTACCATTGCTGAGAATGGTGTAACTTCTTTGGAAAATTGGATTAGATTCAGGGACTAAAATATGGGAATGCAAGTATATAGCTAAGTCTGAAAATACTAGTCGACAGGAATAAACATTGTATTCATGTGTCTCTTCTCACATTTATTTAAACCGAAACCTTCTTTCCATGTACATCTTTTGGCAAACTGGGAATATTCCCCAGTCAGAGCCTGGGGGGTAATGTGTGGAGGGGGAGGATTGACTGTGTTAGAGCTATCCTTATGAGTCTTGGGTTCAAAACCACAATCACTTACACTTATTGATGCCAAGAAGCTTACGAAAGCCATTTGAGATTGTAACAATTCACTGCAAAATTGGAAACACATTCATTTGACTCCACCCCACAATAAGATAATCAAATAAAAACTTCAAATGAAAAAGCATTGGAAAATGTGATGCACAGTTTCTTGCTATCCATCCTCAGCCCACCTACCCTCAAATATTTAACCCAGGCAAAACTGAGAATAAGTGATTCATTTTGTTTTATCTGTGGGAAGGTCTTAAACTTTAGACTGCACAATGCGTCTAGAAGGTTGGTCCTAGATAAACTGTGGCACTATATTGAAATGAGCAGCATGAGCATAAAGCTAGATGAACTCAGTACAGAATAACAACAAATGATTCTCTAATAATTCTCTCCAAAATGCTGCAGTCAGGTAATAGTTTATGCTAATCTATGGGTTTGGGATAATTTAATAATATTACTATTTCTACTTCAAAGAGAGCGTAGATAAAAGAAAATAGTTTTATTTTGTTAAATCACAGTTATTTTTCTGTAGTTTACATGAACCTTCTCATTCTATGAAGGAAATTTGAGTTAATATCATTCCCAAATTGTAACATATAAATCAGGATCTATTCCTGAGAGCAAGACCTAACACACTAAACAAATCTCTTTTCACCTAGAGGCATTCCTTCTCAGTTTTAATAACACAAGAAGGAATAACTACACAGCTATGGAGCAAGAAAGGAAATCTTACTGTACATATAAAAACAGACAAAGATACTTTAAAGAAAAACTAATTAAAATAAAAATCTCATACTATTTTCTGCCATTTCACAAAACATGCCTTTAGCTGGACTATGGAATAAAGATGAATCATATTTTTATTATTATACAACCTTCCATCTCAGGAACTCATAAGGAGGTTCAGAAGTGACACAATACCTTTGTGGCATTGGTAAGTATTGCTGTTCCCAAGAGGTTGAGGGTCACCTTGATAACCAACCTGGGGCAAAGTGTCTCTCCTGCATTGAAATGGCCATGTCATCCAAGAGTCACAGAACGGTTTGGGCTGGAAGGGACCTTAGAGACCACCTAGTTCCAGCTCTCGTGGCATGGGCAGGGACACCTTTCACCAGACCAGGTTGCTCAGAGCTCCATCCAGCCTGGCTTTGAACACTTCCAGGGATGGTGCAGCAGCCTCTCCTTCTCTGGGCAACCTGTTCCGGTGTCGCACCATCTGCACAGTGAAGAATTTCTTCCTCATATCTTATCTAAATCTCTCCTCTTCCAGTTTGAAGCCCTTGTTTTATCACTACATGCCCTTGTTAAAAATCCCTCTCTGACCCCCTTCAGGTACTAGAAGGTACTATGAGATCTCCCCAGAGCCTTCTCTTCTTCAGGCTAAACAACCCCAGCTCTCTCAGCCTGTCTTGACAGGAATGGTTCTCCAGCCCTCCTATCATCCTTGTGTCCCTCCTCTGGACTTGCCCCAACAGGCCCATGTCTTTCTCATGTTGGAGTCCCCAGAGCTGGATGCAGTACTCCAGGTGAGGTTATTTTTGCAACAGGTTTGTTTAAGTTTTTAACCTCTTAACTGTAATTTATTATAAGAATTTAAAGTTACTTATTGATCACTTCTTTTCAGTCTTCTTGTTAAAAAACTCCAGTTCCAATAATGCATATGGGCAGATCCAGGTTGGCGCTAATCCCTTTCACCCCTCGCAGTAGTCTGTGACAGCTGCTGACTCTCAAGGCCAGCCCCAGCCCCAGATGTGTGGACCCATGCCCAAGGAAAAGGAGCTCTGCACTGGGACATGGAGCTTTAGAGGAAACCCCCCACAGGAGGATCAAGAGAGTGGGTGAGTGAGGCAAATTGAGGGCAATGCTCAGGGTGTGGCAAGTCCTTTGGAGACACACTGCTCCCCTGTTTCATGCATCATCAGGGCTTTTAGAAGGATTCCTCAGTATTTACAAGAATTTAGCTTCAGAGACCAGTAGAGAAGGCAGGAATTTACTCTAATTCACAGCCTTGTTTTACTTTCAATGCTCTGAAAAGAAATTGTAGACAGCCACACAGTATAAGGCCAAGGAGACTCCAACAAATGCTTAATCTGACCTCCCACACAATCAAACAATTCCTGCTGTGGGTACCCTCCGCCAGCAATACATGAACTGTGCAACTTTCATAACAAGATCTATATAGTGCTGCTTTTCTTTCAAGAGAGCCTTAAGGCAGACAGATTATGGATGTAGGCCTCAGAAATCTCTATGAGGTAGTTCTTGCTTAAAAAAAAAGTAAGGAAAAAATGCTACTGGGCAGATCATCACTTTGTCACCATTCATTATTAAATGAGGCAGGAACAGAAAAGATCAAAATTGTCAAATCAGTCTGCTCCTAGTCCCTGTCAGATACTTCATGGCTTCCTTGTACTTTGGCAGCCCTTGTATGCCTTGTTATGCTAATAGCTTTTAATTGAATTCTATCCATGGCAATGCTAGCAAAGCACTTACTGTGTACAATTGAGTTACCATGCTCTGCAGGTCTTTCAGATGTAACCAGATATTGTATGTTTTCCTGTTGTTCCCATCAGTAAACTTTAGGCTATCCATCAGTGGCAAACCAGACAGGCCTTTAACGTAGTCTGTGTGGAATCAGATGTTTCTATTTCCTAGTAGCCTTGAGGTGACCCTGTGGCAGGCAGGCTGCAGCCCACCCCAGAGAGCATTCTGTCATACAATAACACCCAGCACACAAAATACCAAATTAAGGTGCTGCTGGGGTTCAACCAACTGCTTTCCATGTTACTGCAGAAACAGGCCAAGTAACATCTCTCCAAGTGTGCTGGTTCCTTGCCTTTCTCTTTTTTCTTCTCTCTACTTGCTGACACTGGGTAGGCACAACACACCTGATGCAAAGGACCCTCTTCTGTCTGTAACACCCTTCACTGACTCACTTACACTGCCTGCACCTCTCAGGCTCACGCCTCAGATGTGTTCCAGGCCCAAATTCAAACTTCTCAGGTGAGGAAATAGGGAGAGCTTAACTGCTGCATTGCATTGGCTCCAAGCAGGGGCCTAGAGTGTCTTTCATGTAGGTTGGACTATGGGCACGGACAGGGCTGGGTGTGCTGCAGCCTGTCCACCAGCTGGGGCTTGCTTTCCTCGTGGGCACTGAGAGAGTGTGTATGAACTATTCCGGGTTCACTGCAGCAGAACATGGTCTGGCATCCAGCATGTTTGGCTTTATATTGCAAACATGACACCTACACACAATAAACTAGCAATTAAAATGTTAGTACCAGGAAGTCAGTGTCGTTTCTTAAGACAAGTTCACCTTTTCCAGATTTCAGCTTCAGGCCTGTTTTTGAAAAGTTTGGCTTTTGTTCTCTTGAAACCTTAGAGTGTTGCAGGGCAGTAACAAAAAACGCCTCAAAACTATAAAAATAATGAAACTAGAGATGGGGGCATATTTTACAACACATTGAACCATGAGCAATAGTGTAAATTAGGCAAAAAACAAGAGACTATGGAGTGCTTATGCAGCCAAACCAATGTTTTCCTAGAATCTGAAAAAAATCTGCCTAATAATAAATGACAACTTCCATCCCACAGCAAAGCAATAATTTAAAACTAAATTTACATTGTAATTAGCCTTTCAAAAATGCAAAGAACTTCAATATAGATGTCCATTAATAATCTCACTGCTGTCAGGAAGCCTTTTCCACCCACACATGCTACTTAATTAAACTCAGAGTTCCTTATTCATACAAACAGACCGTTATGAAGAATAGGTGGTTCCTAATTTGAAGATAATGGATAAGTGAATCTCAGATAACTTCAGAACATCAGATTATCTCATGTAATGTTTTACTTGTACCTTTGAAAATTTTACTTTAAGCTCAGTTTTGTTTTTCTCTTACAGCCATGACGTAGCATGTCTATGACAGAATACAGTCCATGTTTTTCTTTTAATAAAATGACACAGATCACTTTCAGAGCCCCTAAAACCGCTTAAAATGAACTCACTAGTTACAGCTCAACCCGTAACATGCTGCATTTTTTATGGGACCACAGGACTGTTGTTCACTCACACACGTATGGTAGATAAGTTCCTGGACATTTTGAAAGTGTTAAACATTTCCAACTCCTATCTAGGCTTAAGAAACTTCATTTTCCAAAGACAGACTTGCTAGGATTGCCTTCTCTCACAGCAACGAGCCTCAAAAATGTCTTTGAGGTGGATCTAAAGAAAAGACTTGAGAACAGTTTCCTACCCTTACATGGCCTGAATAACTTTTTCCCACACACACTGGCCATTTGCAAGACAAGCTCCAGTTCCATCAAAAGCCTCTGTGCTGCAGATGATAAGCGTAGTGATGGGAAGGCTGGTGTGCAGCAAGGGTCTCTAAGGCTGCTTGCAGCTGGAAGGTTCCCTGCTGGTCTGCAGGATATTGAAAGCATCCTCAAAAGGATCAGTAAAACTTCAGCTGGCTGGTGGGAGAGCTTTGTACTCCCAGAGGAGTAGCAAGGGGAAGAGAGTGGTCTGGAGACAACAGACATAGCCAAGGAACAAAGAAGTCCACGGGTTCTGTGCCGGGTTGCCAGATCTGCACTCAGCCAGCACTCTGCTCTCCAGGGATACCCAGGCAGTGGCAAAAAATCCATACAGCACACTCAGGGTTGTTCCCAGTGTTGGGAGGGTTCCTGTGTATGTTGCCACCGTGTTGTATGAAGGCAAGCAGCGAAGCTCAGGCCTCGGGCTGTGCAAGTGCTGCTGAGCTGGCTCTGGACAGAGTCACTGAGGATGCCCCTTAATTAATATTCAGTCTAATTAATTAACCACATGCCAGGTTGTCTGTGGGTTGATAATGTTCACAGGCTGCACAATATTTATGGGGAGTTCTTTGTCTGGCAGTTTATATCTAAAGAGAGCACTGAAACCTGCAGGAATAGTCTAGATTAGAGGGAGTTTTTACTGCCACCTGCAAATTTTAAAGCACTTTATGTGGGGTTTCACTATCCTCAGCTGATGGAGCTTGTAATGCTGTAAGAAAGCAAGGCAGGGAAGAGTTGTGTCTGAGACTCGGGTCTCCAGACACCTTATTTATCTGAAAAAAATCACTTCACTTAAGCTGGGACCTTTTTGTTGTGGAGAATAGTTTGAGAATTTGTGGTGCTGCAGAAAGTCAAGTTGCACCTCTGTACACGGTGATAACAATAATACCTTCTAAACTCTTTGTATAGAATTTGGAGGTTCCCTCGGAAGGCCCAAAAATGAAGGGGATAAAGGCTGAGTGAGACAGCTCCCAACACCTCCCAGAAAGGCATCACTTTTGGCATGTCAGCTGTGCAAACTGCAATGACTAATTCAAAACAATGAAGCTTTAAAGACAGAGACTATCTATAGTAGAAACAAATGAGTCTTTTATACCCAATTCTAACAGCTATTTAAAGAGAATATGTAATCACAGTATAATCAATGGAGTGAGTAATATTTACTGGTTGAGTGATGAATGGCTCCCTCTGGAAAAAAGAATATTTTTGTGTATGACTTCTGACAGTGAAGGTAGCTGTAAGATGCAGTCTGAAATAAACAGCCATTTTATTTTAAGAAAGTAAATGATTCAAATAGTGTAGGCAAAGACACAGTAATTCACACCTCCATGAACAGTTGACTCACTAGCCTACTGTTTCACTTGTTAAACCCTGTTCTACCTCCCACTGTTAGTGAGGCAACTTCTATTTTTCAGTAAAACTTTATTACAAGTTTGCTTTTAAGTAACAAGGACATGGGTGCTACGGTGTGGTGTTACAGGTTAGCGCCTAGCAGCTGTACACTGAGTTCACTGCTTTGCACCGCTTGGCTAGGCTGCGATCCTTCAGAGGGGCAGGGCTCGGTACACGCATCCCACCATGCCTTAGCAGGTACAGGTGAAGGTGCCATTACTCCGCAAGAGTGGCTGATTTTTATGCGGTGAGACTATCCCTTTGCATCTATTCAAAGGAATATTCAGATAAAATAATTTATCAATTTGAATTTAAGGGTGCGCAATCAAATAGCTTTGTTGTGAGCAAGTGGAGAACAGACATACCATAGGAACCACACACACACGTGTGCAATATATCTGAGTTAAATGAAAGGTTGTTGGAAGTTTTTAAGGCTGGTTTTTGGTTTTTTCCTTAGGAAGGAAAGACTGTACTAAGACCTATTTTTCCTCCTTATTTATTCTACAGGCCCCTTGAAACACACACCACCTGTTTCATGTTAAGGATAAGGAGAAGGATTCACCAGGAGAATCCTGTGTTTGGACTGTAGCCTACACTATATTTCTATATCATCCATATTTTCAAAAATTCAAATAATCCTCACATTATACAGCACTCAAAAGACAGATAAAAATGTAACAGCTAATGCCAGTAAGGCAGATGTTGTGTATTGAAACTCCACCAGCAAACTATAAGCGTATGGTAAAGGCACCAAGAACAGATTGTCTCCTGTATCTTAAATTAGCTGTATGCCCATCAGGTGATCTCTGTTCTCTTTCCTTTACTCCCACCCACACTGTTTTCTTGCTTCTAATAGTCAGATCCCTGTTTTTCTCACAGTTTTACTCCTCCTGTTTGTGTAGCCATACAACACAATAGGGCTGACTGGAAATCTCCTATTCAGTTAGCAGAAATAAGAAAAATCAAATGACAGGTTTGGGTTTGCAAGAACTCTTAAACCTATTGTGGTGTTGTTTGTGGATGAAGACATGTCTGCTTCCATCACTCTCCTCTTTCTAAACAAGCTTCATCACTCCTCAGGAGCACAAAATCCTCGTGCTCAAGTCCATGTTTTACAACTTTGGTGCAGACAGTAAGCCATTTATTTCAGGAAGTGAAGAGTTCAAAACCTGTGAGAGTGGAAAAGGCGTATATTTGTTTTTCGTTTTGGCCAGGTCTCCAAACAATGTTGCTAAAGCCTTGAAGAAAAGTTCATGCACTCAGAAGTTCATCTGCCCCCTTCCCATCAGCATATTGGTTTATTTAGTGAAGGAGAGCACCTCCCTGCAAGTCTTCTCACTCAAATAGCCAGGATCTCTTGAACCTCTGGCACGACAACCCTAATCTCTCCCACACACAATTTATTACTTTGCAGACTTTGATCCTGTTGAACACAAATTATGAGGCCTCCTTGCTCTCCTGTTCTTACATTCCTATTGATTCTTCCTTCTCATTGTGTCTTCATACACATCTTCCTAAGGGCTATGTGCCACAGCCCATCAAATGTCTGACTTGATGCTTAAACAATACCCTGAACAGAAATGCTGTCTCGAGTAGGGGCCTCATTTTGGAACAGCCCCAACTTCTAGTCCAACAGGCTCTTTTCTTTCCTTCAGAGCCCTCTTTCATCTAAGTGTTCATTTCATAAAGCTTTCTGCAATCAATTTCCTCCTCAATGTCATCCCCACTTCCCCCTTTATTTAAACTATTGCCCTCTTTTTTTGCTTCTGTCAGATTTAGAATGTAAGCACTGTGACCAACTCTGCATGCCTTGATGGCACTAATAATGTATCATTATATATAATGATGTAATCAGACAAAGTTCAAGAGGCAGTTGAAGCATGGGGAGGCTGCAACTAGCCCATCTTCAGATGTGTAGAGCCTGCCATACAATTGGAGATAAAAGCAAAATATGTAAATAAACAGTTAAACTGTGTAAGGGAAAAGCAAGAGAAAAGCCATTTTATTAACTTTGTATTAACACCATATATCTTGTGAGAAGAGAAAAGGGAAAGTGAACCTGAAGTTTCCAATTCCTCCAAATAGTGTTATATCACTGAAGATTTTGCATGAGACTATTGCATAATGGGAAAAGCTTGTGCTTGCAGGACACATTCCAGCAGCAGCCAGGAAGAAAGGCACATTGTGTGGCTTTCACCTTCTCTTGCCAGACTCCCCGTTATTATTTTAGGAGGGCACAATTACAGGCACAGAATTTTCATAGATTTTTGAAAAATGCCCCATTGATTAGATTTTAAAAACTGCCCAGAAAAGGAACTGCAGAATTAATGGCAGGCTGACATAGTCTGTATTAGTTTGTTCACAAAACCTCTCAGTAACTGTCAGCATGTGGACCCCATGGCTGTAGGATACAGTATCAGTTTCTTAGAAAGATGGAGGAACATCGCCAATTCATTTTTCCCTGTCAAACATTTCATTTATTATTGAGTCTGTATGCAAGTTAACATCTCTCTCCTATTCCAGCAGTACTGCAACAATAACCATTTTTGCATTTCACATGCCAGCTAAGTTTGTGCTGCCCCTGCTCTAGTACAAAGGAGAAGTTCATGACAGTATGCACATAATGAATGAGCATAATTAGTGAGAAGATGTCTCAGTAGGCTGGTGAGGTGGCAGCACACTAAATTGCTACTTAAAACATAAAGCTAAATGACTCCCACACCTGGAGCTGGTGATACATATGCTTGACAATACAGTTGCTGGTCTCTTAACATGCCAGTTTGAGTTCACTTTGCTATGGACTGGAAGCTGGGAGAAGCCATGTGAGTGCCCTTCATTCTGCATCCCTCGGCTCCGACTCCCGTGCTTGTGGGCAGAGTTCCCTAAGCAATGGTGGGAGGCTGGAAGGATGTCAATGGCCCCCCAGTCTTTGATACAAGATGTTCCCTTTCCTTGTAGCAGATTGGAGAGTGAAACAGACACTCTGTCTTCAACAATTCCACCTTATGGTTTGGCAGCTGAGAACAAATCTCCTTTGGCTGGTGATTCAAGGTAGGAGGCTGAGGGAGCAGTGGCAGCCTGTGAACACGTCACACTGCTAAACCTTCCTCAGAGGCAGTGGCCTCTGGGTTGGACAAATGACTTGGGGAATAACCACCCTGTCCCCCAGAGGCAGGTGTACCAGAGTCCCTGTGGTGCTGGTGATACTGGAAAATGAAGGTGTAAAGAGCAAAGATTGGTCTAACTGAAAAAAAGCAAAAATGAAAAGCTGGACAGGTGCTTAGCAACATGAGAACTGGCAAAACAGATGTTGGGATCTCTTCATTCGTTTTAAAGACAAAACAGAGCTGAAATAAAACTAAAGCCAGGGTATCTCTGTATTTTGCAGGGTGGGACTGCAGCCGAGCCATTGCAGGTAATTCAGCAGGTGAAGGGATGCTCATACAGCTTTAGTGCTGTCCAGCCTGGACAGCTCATTCTGGGCTAGAAGGTCCTCGTGAGGGAGTTACACCAAAGCCCCTACAAAGGAACAGCATTGGTAGGCAGGTTGGCTCACAGCCCTGTCAGAGGCTGTTCCCCCGTGCTGCTGTGCCCCCAGCTGTGCCATGGGGGAATAAGCTGGATTGTACTTGGCATCTTGCAGAGTCAATCACAACCACATTTTTGGGTCTTTGTTACGAATGATGTTGTAATAAGCATAAAGAATGCAGCTTGCAGTTTGAGATCCCAGGATGAATTTGCAGTGCTGACAGCTAGAGAAATCATCTCTTGATATATAATCAGAGGGAATTTGATATAGGAGTCACTGCGAGAGGATAAATGTGTCATTTTTAGACTCGCTTTGACTATAACCCCACTTTAATTGCAGAAAATACAAAATAAGTGCCAAATGGAAGTATGAGAAGCAATTTTTCCGTTCATTACTGACACAAAATAAGCCATGAGCTTATCCTTTCAGACTCTGAAAATTCAAAACACCCTCTACATTTTAAGCCCTATTTCCCTAGAATAAGGAGTAAACCATATCTGCATATTGTTACAATTATAAAGCTATAGGAAAAAATCTTTCTCCTTTATAAGTAAGATTGATAGGCACTTTCCACTAAAGCTTAATTCTGAATGAGAATATAAATTATGATTTTTATGTATGCCATTCAGTATGAGTATTTTTAGTCAGTATGGACATGTTTCACATTGTTCAGAGGAGACCACAGCATCTAACAACAGTTTTACTATATAGCAGTCCTTCCAACTACTTTTTGGCAAGCAGTTACAGCTTGCAGAAATCAAGCCACCATGGTGTCTAGTCATCTTTACGTCTTCTGAGATCAAATGCAGTTTAAATGACCACAGTTAAAACAACTTTCTTTGGGAAAACAGTACAATTCAGGGAACTTGCCTTTCTTTCAAGGCACCTTATGCACACGCGCACACACACACATACACACATGAACAAAAGCTGATGCTTCTGACATCTGCAAGGGAATTTAAGCTACAGGAACTAGGTAATTGGTAAGGTACTTTCTCTTTACATAAATTATCCTACAGAAACTTTATCTTTGGTAAGATACTAAGACACTGTAAGATATTATCTTGACTATTCAAGTTTTAGACTTGTTTGGATTCAGAAAATTGGAAGTGTATGGATCAATTAAGAATGAATTAATTGGACATTCTAGCATGAAAAGAGATGCTTCAAAACCAATTGCAAAATAATCAGTTTAAAATGTTAAAGAAATTTTAAATTACTCATAAAAGTACCAGTGGTGAAACCTGGCCTTCAATCAAGTCAAAGAGATCCTTAAAACCAATGTCAGTTAGGGTCAGGTTTACAACTCCAAATATTTTGACATTTGCCCAGACTTGTTCTCCACCAACCTCTGATCATCCCTTTCCTCCCCATTTTAACACATCTGTTTCAAGCTTGTTTTCAAAAAAGTTCTGATCCTGAAAATATACACACACATTTGCACCTTAAACATTGCAGATAGACTCACTAGGGCCAAACCCATCAGTTAACCACACATGCTCTCCCTCCTCCCGTCCCACCTTTTCCCAGTTGTCTCTACACTTTCCTTCCTGACACTCTAATTGGGGGCTTTAAACTGTTAAGTCTTCAGGATACAAATTATATCATCTCTCAGGTTTGTGCATTGCCAAGCACAAGAATAGTAACCACTCGCCTTTGCTGGCAATCCTATGACACCTTTTGTAAGGGGGTGGAAGCTCTGGGGGGCTAATTAAATTGCAGCGTGGGTGATCGCATTCTGCTTTCCTAAATTCCTACTGCTTATCTAAATTCTTCATGTAGTTACAACCTGATACAATATTTCTCTTCACTTCCCACTCCAGCATGACGTGCAGCATGACTGTGTGCTTTCAGACAGCTGCCGCAGCCCTTCCTGCACCTCCGTTTCATTTGCGGCTACCACGTCTTCTGCCTGTCTGCAATGTGACACGCATCTCTGTGTGTCTGTGTATACGTGTGAGAGAGAGACAGTATTTTATTAGTATGGATTTCTTTAAAACATAGAGTAAGGCACTGATTCTTAAACCATGCTCCACGGAGCACTTGTGGATGGCCCATTACGAGCTGGTATGTCACATGGTGTTCATTTGCTCCTTGTTTCCAGCTGCTAAATTACACTGTGACACTGTTAAATATACGTTAAATACTTTCCTAATGTTACTTAAGCAAGTAAATTGCTTCCATTGCCTGAAGGAAATTCTGCAATTGCAAGTATGGGGGGAAAGGGAAGGAAAGTGCGATCAACTAGAATCTGTCTAAATAATGTGATCCCTCAGGTTAACGCGATCCATGCCACGGTGGATTCCTGCTCTCAGGCAGGAAAACTACCCTGCTCTAGCAACATTTTATATGCTGTTCAGGGCTGGGTCCCACTAGCCAAGCTGTGTTTTGGGCGACCTCTGAGAAGTGCTAGTTCTTTCATTTTATCAGACATTCAAAGCTTTCCAGGATGCTCAGCACATAATAATTAAATCTCTTCAGGGGAGTCGATCAATCTCCTTTAGCTATAGATTGAAGCTCCACGATGGAGGATCACAGCCTCCCTAAGATTGCTCTATGGGGAACTTGCCTCCAGCTGCCGCAAGAGAGGAGCCCCAAAGAGGAGATACAAGGACTCCCTGAAACAATACCTCAGCCTTGGCCATATTGACTACCATCAATGGCCCACTCTGGCCTCCAATCGGGAGAGATGGAGACACACCATCCACAACGCTGCTGCTTCCTTTGAGAACGCATGCAGAATCAGTCTGGAGGAGAAAAGACAACACAGGAAGAACCGTGCCTTGCCAATACTGCCTATGGAGACTTTCTGCTGTGCCTTTTGCAACCAGACTTGCCTATCTCGCCTCGGCCTCTTTAGCCATCAGCGCGCTTGCAGCAAGCATGGGTGGAGCCCTTCTCAAAGCTTCGTTCGTGAAGCCGAGCCATGATGTAGTACCTGGAATGTGGTGGGTCCCCTGGAAGGCTCGGGGTAGTGTGGAGGGGGACCTGCAGTGGCACTCTACAAGGACAAAAGTCTCACCACAGTACAGCAGCCTGGGGAGGTGAAGCCAGAGGTTTTGCCCAGTGCTCAGAAAGTGAAGTATGATATTGCAGTCTCTTGTATCATAATACTCAAGATACATGTCTTTTATGTAATGAATCTGAGCATTTCCAAGAACTGATACCACAGTCCATATGCCATTTTCTTTTTCTTGTTCTCTGTTTCTTCTTTTTCTTTTTTTTTTTTTAAGGAAACCAACAGAACATAAAATTAGACTTGCCACGCATGTTCTGCTTATGTTGCTGTGACCCAAACGATAACATGGAAAATGTCGACTAAAAATGTAATCAGTGAAGGCGCTGTCTACACACACATTCCTTCCCCTGCTCCATTTATATAAGGACTAGTCAGAGGCAGAAAATAAGGGACTTCTTGCTACTAGCCAGGCTATCATCTTTGCCTCCCAGCCAGCTCCCAGTGCCTACATGGAGTTTCCAGCTTTGTGGGCAGAAGCCTGTGCAAACAGCAAGTTTGCTATTCAACTGTGCAAACACACGGCCACGGACACAGTTCAGCATGATCATGCCATGGCAGCCAGGCTTGTGCTAATGGGCCATGTGTGCTTGGTCAGCACACAGCAAATTTGGTTGACTTTGGCAGGCTTGTGTGGCTCTCTGCTTGCATTAGCATCAGAACATGTAATAGGCTATTCAGAGTAGCTGTAAAAGTTGTTGATTTTAGATTTCTATTTCTAAGTGAGCAGTTGGGGTTTGTGTCCTGTTACAGAACAAGAACCAGAGATCAGCAACACGAATATTTGAAGCTTGTACACTTCCATTCTCATTATGGTGTTTGTCACTAAGATGAATTAATGTTGTGCCATTTTCAGTTCTCATTACAATCTTTGTCATGAGATGAAATATTAGACCCTTAAAGTCTCTATGAATCATAGCAGCTTGCTCTACTATGTTGACCTTTTCAATATTCTGTGTTTGGACTGGCTGGCATTTCCTCTCCTCTTCCTCTGTAACAGCCACACTAAACTTGTTGGTAGGCTGCACTGGGCTTACCAATGAAAATGCAGAATACTGATGAAGTCAACATTGCATTGGCATGTCTGTATTTTGAACATTGCAGAATTTGAATTCTATTTACCATGCAAAAGGAGGGACTAAAAAATGAGCCTATGAAAATGCTCAGTTATTGTTTCTATAAAACACTCCTGCATGTACACATGCACTAAGAAAAAAAAGTAACCCCTAAACAAGATACAATGAAAAAGAAAACAAGCCCCCTCTATCAGCCATTGTTTGGGAAAAAAAGGAAAAATAGGTCACAAATCTGTTCTTAAAAGGCCTGAAAATTGTCTTCCTTTGTTCTTCGTGTGTTTTTCAGTGCTGGTGTACATTTTCCTGCTTTCATTATGATGATGTTGGCAACACTGCATAACCAAAGCCTGGATGAGGGCATTGGTCTCCAGTGTTCTGTAATAGCTCCTAGTTGAAATCAGTTTATATCAGACTGTTTGTATGATACTCGGGATCTTTTAAGAGAATGCTGGAAATTATTTCATTTCTGAATTGTCACAGAGGAGGACAGAGTTCAGATGACAGTCAACATAATAGCTCAAGATGCAATACTAAATGTCCCTTTGTAGGCCTATTTTAATTGCACGTATGTGTTTCCTGTGGTTGTGAAGTGACAAGACAAACATGAGTAAGGACCCCAAACAATCCGACTTCCTTCATAATTCTAAAGGACATTTTAATCCCTTATGGACTAGTGAGGGCCTATGGACCAGTGCATCACTGACAAACTCAACCAGAGTGCAAGGACACAACCTGCCTTGTGGAAGGCTATGCTGCACAGCCCCAGGGCCACAGGCTGGGACAAGGGCAAGATCCCTTGCAGGGAGGCTGAAGTACTCCAGCCACGCAGAGGAGTGGGGCTGCATTATTTCTGGCGCAGGGTTTAGGGCCTGTCTTGGGCAGGGGACAGACACCGTCCCAGGGCTGTGAGAAAGACCAGACATGACTCAGCATAAGGAACTTTGGGATCCTAGCTCTGTCTTAAAACGTCTGCATGCAGTAGGCTGCTCCTGTAGTTGAATATTATGCATGCTATGGATCCAAAGACCCTCTTAACTGCCTATGGTTTCTGGTCCACTTGTCACATTTACAGAGATCAAAAACCTTTTAAAAACAGGAAGATTTATTAATTGAACTTAAAAACTGTAAACTTGACAAAAATGTACTGTTTTAAAACAGTCTGTGAAGTAAAAAGTTAAATGGGTTGGAAAACATGTCATTTTAGTCCTTGTGAGAATCATAGCAGCAAGATGGAAAGAGGCGCATTGCACATCTGAAAGCATGGAGTGTGGACTTGGAAGCACAGCTGACCTGAGTGCTGTTTAGCACACACCCACCTTGGGCAGCCCGCTGCCAGACCACTATGGCCACTGGTCTACTGCAGTATCTTTCACATGAAAGTTCATAGGCCCACTCCGTGCCAACAAGAGCACACTGTTCAGGACGCCCACCCAGGCGAGTGGGTGATGCCCACCTTCATTACACTTTGCATCCTTGCAGTGCAACTCACCCCTTTTGCTGCTCCTCTCGGAGCTACCGCAGAAGGGGCACAAGAGCAGTTTCACAAGTCACCTCAGTGTGCAATAACACACTGTCCTCAGCCCAAACTGGGAAGCACTCCCCAGTGAAAAGACATACATACAAACCTGGGGAAGGTCCATCCCTGCAATCCACATCTCCTTTCATGTGGATAACATAAGATTATGGGGATATTGGCTGCCTACAACTGCCACCACACTCCTGCAAGCCTCCCACCCCAGAGGAGGGGAAAAAAGTGAGAGGCTGCTCCTTCCTGCAGCCTGCCACCCTCCCTCTGGGGAGAATCTGCATTCAGCAAATGCAGTCTCACTCTAGGGCCTAATGCTCATGGGATGGAAATTTTAAACCTTTTTTCCTGAGCTAAGTGGAGAACTGCTATTGAAGTTCCTCTTCCAGTCAGGATGCAGGGCTCTGACAAGAAGCTCTGGAATATGTGGAAGATAGCACCAGCCTCTGCCTTACCATTTCATTTCTTGGTCCAGCCGTGTCACACAGTCCAGACGTGGTGGTCTGGCAGCGCATACTCATTTCTGCCAATCCTACTGTGAACTGCTGTGTTGTAATAAGGAAGAACTGGACTATAGTAATCTCTTAAACCAGCCCATCTGACCAGCATAAATCACAGCATTTACTTGCTCCAGCTGAGACTTGCACACTGGTAGCAGAATGCAGAAAGTGAATTAAACGGCAAAGCAGCAAAGCAATGCCATCAGATCCCCACACAGGAGATGGGACTGCTGTTTTCAGGTTCTGGTTTGGCCAGTTCAAGAGGTTTCATGTTGGTGGTTCTTTGTGAAATAGTTATGTCAGTGTAACTTCTTCTATGGATGAATTCACACAATTCAGAGGTATCTTTTGTGGACAGTATATTCCCCTTTCTCCTCAGGGAAGTGTTCCTGTGGAACAGGTGCATCAATACACCCATATACTCTCCCAGCCTGAATCCTTATTCTACATATCTAATTTACAAGTATGGACCAGGTCTTGAGAAAAAGGACATTCTTGTGCTGATCTCTGTGAATGTTCCTGCCTCCCAAAGAAGTCACTGGCTGGACTTCTTAGCAGGACTGGGCTGAGAATCTGGGGACGCCTGTTTTGAAGATGACAAATGGACACGTATGACGAAGCTGAAAGCTTAAACAATACAATCAACACTCCATACAGGAGAGCTGTCCCATTCTCAAGCTGTTAAAGCAGAGCCAAGTGCTGCACCCTGGTAGCCCTAGAATTTGGTTTACAGAAGTTCCTTTTACAGAGAAAAGGGCACTGACTTCCTTACCCCTCTCCACAGATACTACAAAAGCTGGCTTCCTCCTCCACCTGTAGGACTGGCAATGGTGGTTCACACTCGGCCCCTCCAACTCCACAGCAATGTTTTTTATTTGAAATCCAAACATGCAGCTCAGTGCAGCACTAGCTGTGAAATAATTCTTCCTCCTTAAGCAAGCTCCATCAGTGTTTTCCTTGTTTAGTGGTAACAGACCCGAACATATAAACAACCTCATGGCACACTCTGGGTTAGTCAGTGCCAGGCAGTAAGAGCCCCCCTCCGAGAAGACACTACAGAAAGGAATACTTCTAATTTAAAATCCTTCTAAGTGCTAGAGACATTTAAAGCATTAATCAGCAATTAATACAAATAAGAAACTCAATCTCTCACATCATTAATACTAATTATCCTTTATAGTTGCATTTTCTGAGTAAGATGACAGGCAACATGCATATGGAGGAGGCTGCTTGACAGAGGCACAGAAATGAGAGGCAGCTAAATTGAAGGAGAAAGCAGTCAGATGTTTTAAATGGCCTTTGGCTTCTTTGAGCAGGTGAAGGCATTTTGAAAAAAGCTGGAATTGGGCGCACAGAATGTTTAGGAGACCAGACAAAGTGCCCCTCAGTGTGAGTGTCTCAGGTGCACTCCTGATATGAAGTGGTTGGTGTTTGCTGTGGGACAGCTCCTGTGGCTATGGGTGTTTCACAACCCTGGGACTCAGACCCAAGGTGTCTCCAGATGGATACCAAGCACCAGGGGAATTTTGGGAAAAGCTGAGTTCAGCCTTCACCACAAGGAATGTCACGCTGGTGACTTTGAGGACATAAGTGATGATGCTGAGGACAACTGAACTGAAACTGGGCCAGTATTTTCACACCCTGCCTCTCTAGCAATGAATTTCCTGTCCTGCATGGTGAGTGTCACCAAACACCACAAGCCCCTGTAGAAAGACCTTCTGTCTTTCATTGGAAAGGTGAGGATTTTATTCCTCAGTATGTTTACATGTAAAATGATGAGTGGCACAAAGACTGCTGTAAAAATCAATCTGGTATTAATGTGCTTGCTGACAATTTTGCTGTATCCAGAGAATAAGGAGCCAATTTCTGCTAAAGCAAACAAAACACATACTAAAGTTTATAGTTCTACCCCATTTTCTCAGATTAGGACTATTTTCAGACTCAGACTGTCACACCTTAATGTTGTTACCTGCTCTCATTTTACACCTTGTACTTTCCATGTAGTCATTACGTACTCCTGCACTGGTCTGGTGCACCACATGACACACAACTTCTAAGCAAGGACAAGAGGTCAATTACAACGTGCATTAAACCTCATCATATTAGTCAAAGGAAATCTGAACTATGCTTATGACAAATGCTTTCTGTCTGGATTCCCTGTTGCTTCCATTGGCATGGCTCCAGTTGCTTGTCCTGTCAGGGGCAGACTTAATTCAGAAAAGTCAGCAAAAGCTGGCGAAGTCATTAGCAAGGTTGTATCTGTCCTGCTTGGTGTTGTGCTGGATTATACTTGTGAGACTAGAGAGGCATCTGGCTTTATTTATTTTACTCCAACATGGAAGCAGAGCATCTTAACTTTAAGCGCTTAAAAGATGACCTTACACAAGCATATTTCAAGTTTACATGTGGTCAGTATCTGGATTCCCTGTGCAAAGGAAAGATACTCCTTGTACCATGAATAAGATGCAATGAATAAGAACAACACAAGAAAGACTTTCTGCTAATCAATAAAACACAACTAGCCTAGATAAAGGGGAAGGAGGGAGCTCATCACATTTCACTGTCGGTGAATGTTGGGTGATAGTGATGACATCTCTTGTGGACACAGACTCTGTCGTGCATCAGGATATGCCTACCCCTCAGGGCTGCCAGATCAGTGAAGAGCCCGTGCCAGGGCAGCCACACAAACAAAGGCCTGCAAAGGCTGTGCACAGTGCTGCCTTGCAGAAAGCAATAGCTGTGATCCACGGCGCAGCTGCACTCTGCTGCTGGCAGCTGCCCTCCAGAAGACCCAGCATTTCAGCCTCAGAGAAATTCTGTACATAGCTTTAGGCAATGGACATCATGCTGGCAAGAAGTAGCAAGGCTTCTTATTCTTGGCTTCCATCACTGACCTGCTGTGTGACCTCAGACAAATCACTTCACTTCTGTATGCTTCTTCTACTTCCCATCTTTCATCTGTCTTGCCTGTTTGACTGCAGGCTTTGGGAGGGGGATCGTCTCTTAGGATGAGTATGCAGCACCAACCACAGGAGAGCTTTAATCTCTGTTGGGACTCTGAGCCACAGTACAAAACCTGCAGCTATTCTGTAGTCCATACTGTCTGCATAAGCACTTTGCACAAAAGTATTGCAGAGTGGTCAAAATGGGCCACTAACTCCAATATTTGTCACATCAGCACTTCTTGTATCACTGAGAAGGTACCCTGGCATTTTGACTACAGAGTAGGCAAGACATGCCACTTAGCAGATCTTCTATATTTTGATTTTGATTGGTGACTCTACATGAAAAGTGGGATTGTGAATGGGGATGCTTTGCCTTGAGGATATGCTTTGAATGTACTTTTCTACAAGGCAACAGACATGCTGCAATGAGGCTGCTGCTATATGTGACCATGATAAGTGCCAAATAAAACGGCCTTTTATGACAATATTTCTTAAAAGTTACTGTTAACAAATGGATGAGTAACAATGCTATTACTGCTAATGGGATGAAAGCACTCCACAGTTACAAGGTCCAATACCATATGCCAAGGAAAGACCTGACTGGTAGCTATCCTAATGGGATGGGTTTTGTTGACTGTAGAAGGTGCCCACTCACCACCAGCACAGTTCTGACTAATGGATGTCAGTGTGTGTTTGTATATAGACAGAGAAGAAACAAGAGATAACAAGACTGAAGGCAATGTGCCAAAAAGAGAAGTCAAATAGAGAGATCCCACAGGTAGAAAAATCCAGGTGCTATGTGGACCTGTTGCTTCCCAGGTTTTTTAAATACATAATTTCCTGCAGAAATATAATCTTTCAGCAGTCATCTATACTTCGCGTTTCTTCCAGTTTTCTGGGACACAGAATGTGTTATGTCTCCTGAAAATACTCCTTTATGATCTGGAGCTGACTGAAAGATCAAGCTGTCTCCAGGTAGCCTCAGTGAGCCCCATAACACCTATAAGCATCTCCCTGAAAAAACTCTCACAAGGCATAACTTTCTTCTCTTTTACTGCAGGCTTTGTGGAGCCTCTGTACAAGGTCTCCTGGTTCAAACTGTAAAGCAGCTTTGGGCTTTGGTAGAACCTGTAAAGAACAGCTGTCAGCAAAGACAGCAGATCATGTTATCACACAGCACGATGCTTTGCAACGTTATCATTTTGCGAGTTCTGCTGCTTACCATTGTCCCATTTGTGAAGGTGCTTTCTGGCTTTCTCTTCCTCTGTTGTGACAGCTTTTGTCTTTGCACCACTGGTGCAAAACTAAAGAGATCTCTGAATGAGGGAGCAGTTTTGTTCTCCTGCAATGGAGAGATATGCCAGGCTTTTCAGATGAAAAATAAAATATAGACATGTTTTTGAATCCCCTTTTGTTTTTCCAAAGTTTTACAACCTTACTTATCTGTAAACAAAATCATCTTTTTTTTTTTTTTTCCCCATAGCACACTGCATAAATACAACTTCATGCATTTGGGAAGCTGACAGCTGCCCTATGAGATAGAGTGTGACAGTTTAAAATCAGGGAATCAATCACTGAGATTTAGTGCCTGGATGCCATTTCCACCAGGATGTATTGCAGGATCCAGGAGCTCGCTATTTGAGATATGCCATCATAACTCTGATAGATTAAAGCACCACATCCAGGAAACAATTGTGTAAGAAAAAAATGGTGTCATAGATCTGCCAGGTTACAGCACAGACTCCAGGAGCCAACCAGGGGAAAGCAGGGCTGTATCTCTGCTCCCAGAAGCAGCCAAAGCAGCATGATGACAGTTCTGTTCTCAAACAGCCCCATTATGACCTAATTAGCATACATGAATTGCAGATTTAAAGCATTAAAGTGATGTACAAATCATTAATTTTTTGTCAAATCCATGTCAGACTTGTGTATGCCTTCCTATTTTAATGTTGCATGACAGTGAAAAGAAGTCTAATCCTCTGTATATAAAGAGGAGAGATTTGGTGTAGCTGATATAATGAGATCTATTTAAACACTGGATGTTTTGCAGCTTTGAGTGTATCTGTTCAGAGAAGAAAAAAATGCCACATATGTCCCATTAGGGTTAATTGTGAAAGGATGTAAATATATTCAAAGCCCCAGGGGCAATTCTGCATGTTGTCTGTATGAAAGAGAAGATATAAAACTTGTTTTCCATCAAGACTTCTTTTTAGTTTTGCGACAAATAAAAGAAACCACCTGCTCACACAAGATGGACTTGATTTTCAGAGGAGATGAGCACTCAGAAAAATCAAGCCCTCCCTTTGGAAACAAACTCTGAGCCATAGTCTCTGGAATGGCATACAAAAAAAATCAAACAAATATCAAAATCAAGCCTACATTGACTTCAATGCATCACAAAGGGAATCATCACAAAAAGGGAGCACAACTGCTTTAAAGTGGGACTTCCTAAACTCTTAGTGCTTCACAGTAATGCTGGGAACCCTAGGCATCACCTGCAGGCTGTGGCTGGCTGCGTCCTTCAGCCACCACAAACTGTTCATGTTTCAGCGTGGATCTCCAACTGTTCTGGCCTCATGTGTTTACTACTTTTTTACTATCCCATTTCATAACCTTCCCTTGCTTTCCCTCTATGGCTTTAAAAGAGCTCTTGCATCTCATGCTCAGAACAGCTGCCACAGCCACTCTTCTGAGCTGAGAACAATTCAACACCACTGGGCAAACCCTTCTGCCACCCAATTAAAGTGTCATCCAAGTCCGCTTTCAATGAGCCACTTACTCCTCCCCAACAAGTGGCATTTCACAGGCATGACAGAACATCCCATTTCCCTCAAACAGGCTCTCATATTAGACCGACTAAAACCCAGATGCATGAACAGAGAGGTCTTCTTTGACTGTCTACTCCATCACTCACACAGCCTGGCCTGGGGATGGATTGAATTCCAGGGAGCTGCACAGGAAGAAGGTAAGAGGAATAGTCTTGACAGTTGTGTTCAAGTATTTTATGCATCAAAAGAGAAGTATATCAGTGGCATAACTACAAGTACGTACAGGAGTCTAGATGCCGGCTGAGATTTTTATAAAAGATGATATAACTAGGCACCCAGATCCAATTTATCATCCGTGGGTGCTGTAATCTTCACCCCTACACCCCATGGAAATCACCTATAATCCAAACCAGGAGTTTTGGTCAAGCTCTGTGTGTGTGTCTTTGTTTTAGATCTGTGTGTTTCTGCAGTCGACAGCACTCCTGGGCAGATGATTTCTCTTACAGTTCACTAGAATGACTTTCCCAGCAGCAAATAATCAGCAGTGGAGCTCATCTTTTCTGACAGGAGTTGAACACAGAGATGGCTTTCCTCAGGCTATCAAAAAAGGATATAGAGGAATGAAAGTGCCATTGAGAAATGTGTTGAACTGAGAGCAGCCTGTGTCAGCTCCACATCTGGACAGGTGCTCGGCATTTACATCTTGAGTGTTATTTCAGAAGCTCAGATAGTAGTTCAGTAGTGGGTCCACTGGCCTACTATTCCTGTCTGAGTATTTTCATTGTCCGTGTGTTCTGGAAAAATAAAGAAACAAACTCACAATTTAAATACACTATTACCTTTCTGCTGGACATTTACAAAAGAGAAATCAGAATGGCCTCTAAGGACACATCCCCCTATTCATCTACATGGCAATAACCCGAATCAGCTTTGTTCAGAGCCACATCATCTTCTGTGATCCCCATGACAGTGGCTGAAGGAGATGTATGAGAATGGAGGAAGCTGATGTAGGTTAAAGACGGCTTTGGAATTAAAGTGCTGGGCTGGGTTTAAGAAAAAGAGACAGCAGACAATTTTAAAAATTATTTTTGTCAATATTTTAGGAATCACAAAGAGAACAGATCCTCTGTGAACTTGGGAAGAAGAGCCTTGATGTGGTGATAAGGAATGAGACATCAGCACATGGGAATCCCCACACTTTGGATGTGTTGAAGTGTGTGTGTTACAGTGACACCTGGGCACACTCTTGCAGCACAAGGGTATGAGTAGCTTTGGGGCTAAGGAGGAAGACAGCAGGTGAAAGGCTATGCTAGGAACAAGGAATGGGAGGAAAATGCATGGATTTCATTTTCCCTTCAAATCTGGACAGGTTTGGGGAGCCCCTGCAGACAGTACAGCTGTCATAGAATGATTCTATGATTCTATTCTGTGATTTGTAGCCTGCACAGTAGTACTGTGTTTTAAAGTGAAAGGTGGAAATGAAAACTGAACGATTTCAGAGACTGCAGGGAGAGCAGAGGCCATCTCTGAGCAGAGCCAGCACTCAGCAGGCATAGCTCCAGGAGCTGAAACCAAAGAAGTCCCACAGCCCTTGTGAAACTAATCCCTTTGTGATGGGCTAAGGCAACCAGTCAAATGCTTTTGCGAGAGCCTCCCTGAAATCCTCAAGGGAGTCTGGGAGCATGTAGGCCTTGTTCTGGCCTTCTTTCACAACCTGGAATCCAAGGGAATACAGTTGCAGGGACTTTCTCCCTAAAGAGACAACAGCTTTGAAGTGGATTGGCAGAATGCAAATGAAT
This sequence comes from Grallaria varia, assembly GCA_013396735.1. Classification (NCBI taxonomy): domain Eukaryota; kingdom Metazoa; phylum Chordata; class Aves; order Passeriformes; family Formicariidae; genus Grallaria; species Grallaria varia. The sequence goes on along the minus strand of VWZG01009763.1, from coordinate 595,268 downwards.
TGCTGAGCCTTGCAGCCCCAGCCTTGGCCTTGCTCCTGCTGCTGAGGACACTGTGCAGAGCTGTGGTTTCATTGCTGCTTGCTGAATTCCCTGTCCTGATCATCATTTTCTTCTCTACACTTGCACACACAGAGCACTGTACAGGATCTAGTCAGGTAACCTGCTGAAGCAGCTGCAAAGCCTTTCAGATGTTGGAATTTCAGGCCTGACCTGCACCTATTCCAAAATCTCTGAGCTAAGATGGCTCCTTGGCTGCTAACTCCTGAGTTCAGGATTTTATGGAGCTACATGTAGGGGAACAGTCTGAACAAAAGGCCCACTAATGAAGCAGCAAAACCAGCAGGCTCCAGGGACTTGTTTAATTTCATTAACTTGAGAGTTGATGCAATATCTCCTGCAGTAATTGGTATGTTGATCTTGTCCCTGTGCTGTGAAAGAGTGAAACATAAGATCTCCATTTCATCCCGGAGCTCAGATGAGCCAGCCCTACGCTGCACTCTGTTAGTGATCTTCAAAAGGCATTATTTATAAAAGTAGCTTTCTGGGATGCTGTTCAATCCATGCCCATTATCCATGCAAATTCCTCAAGCTGTATCGGGTTAGATAGCTGATGGTATAGCTGGAAAACCAACCAACCTGCAGAAATCTTTGCTCAGTTCTTTACTGAGCACAATGTGGTCAGGATTAGTCAGTCAAGGCATTGGATTAGCACTATTGGTAGCCATGGCAATTTCCATTTGTGTGACAATCCATGTCACCTTTTCCATTAAAATTCAGCTTAAAATATCTATAAGAATCCCACAGTCCTCACTGAATCCCAGGAATATCATATGGCATAATTCAAGCTAGAATAAATCCATCTGAAGCTTTATTCAAATAAGCTGAAAACCACAGTAAGTCCAATTAAAGAAGAAAAGCATTAAAACCCTGGAAAATGGGCTGCATGTATTCTAATTCTGGTCTGGGTCTTGCCATGATTAATTGCACTTCTATGTGTCTTATAATTCCTTTAAATAAATCAGGGAATTCTTCCTTCTGATTCTTGTTTGCTCAGTATTTAAGCCTGGAAGGCCAAGTTTTCACCCGAACATAGGTGAAATTTTCTGGTGAGGCCAACTCCACGGCTGCTAAAGATGTTGTACACATGTGTGGAGGAACCAAAGCCTTGCTGTACAAAGCCACTGACCTTGGCAACCCAACTTGCTCACATCCCATTCTGAGTTTCATATTCAATTTATCACATAAAAATAAATGTTGTCTTCACCTCAAGCCTGTCAAGTTTCTCTTATTTTGTATAGTCATCAAACAATTATAACTTTGCTGCCAAAATTACAGTGGGGTGGGAATTTAGGCGCACTAAGCACACTGATTGTTAATGGCTTAATATGGGAGTGGAACAGGCGATGCTGTCCTTCTGCCCAGCCTCCAGTTCTCTGCTCCCTGCGTACCGACCACAAGAAGGGCAGCAACAAGCAGCTGGAATGAACTCACATCTTGAACTGCCTCAGCTGTTCGCAGCTGACCTGCATGGCTGCATCCTTTTACAGCCAATGCCAGCTAGAGAAAAAAATGAACTTTTCACTCTTGTGCTTCCCATTGGAAATTACTACTTTGGCTCAGTGTGAAAGGCCTCTGTTTCTGAGCTTTGCTCAACCAAGAGATCTCTCTTTTAAAATGTATCAGGTGCTGACTGCTAAGTCTCTACACACAGTAGTTTCATTAAAAGATTGGAAGTAAATAATAGGAGTGGCTTGATCAAAGTGTGTAATAGACATGGTAACAGACATCTTTATTCCAATTTTTTGTGTTATCCCAGTTTTCTACACTGCATCTCTCTTAAAGAAGCAAGTGTTCAGCTTGGCAAATTTTTCTATGTGGAGGTGTACCCATTAAAATGTAAACTATGGTTATACATTTGTTATCTAATCCTGAGTTATATCTTAGGTCAGCAGAGGGGAAGGCCTGAGAAATGAACTTTTCGCACTGTTCCCTCCTCATTCTGAAACACTTTTGTTCAGAAGACATTGGATTAAGGTGTTTAGAAATGCAGTACATCTACAACAAATAAAATAAAATTAAATTAAAATAAAATAAAATAAAATAAAATAAAATAAAATAAAATAAAATAAAATAAAATAAAATAAAATAAAATCTATCATGGAAAGTTATCTGTGCACGTGAGTAGTGAAATCATTTCACATCTGAGCTGGGTACTCTTTTTCCCATGGCAAAGAATCCAGATATGCTCAGGATCTGCAAATAGCACTGAGGCCACTCAGACCTTTGGAAAACCACATCACTTTTTCCTGCACACCTCAGAGCCAGGAGCACCCTCAGCACCTCAGCCTGAAGCAAGTCAGGGTGTCCCATTCTAAAGAAGCTGTAAGTACCCTATGTCATTCCTAGAAACTATGACAGATTTAGTCCTAAATGTGAAATTACAAATTTGTTAGGTTTTCAGAAGGGTCCATTTCAACACACAGCCCACTCATATCTCATCCACACCCTGCATCTGCCACACGGCAATTTGCTCTTGGTTTATGCCTTGAACTTCATGTCCCCATCGCTGTGTCAATAACCAGCCTTCATTTCTATGATCTGAACCCTTTGTCATGTTGTGGGATTGCACATAAAGCTCTTCTCCTCTAGATCTTGTGCTAAAATGATTTTTGTAGTTCTGTTGCTAGAAAAGTCTTATGTTCAACTGTAAGCTAAATAAAACAATTTTCTTGCCATCAAATATTTAAACCCCCTGTGCTGGCATGCACTCAAAGTGAGGGAGTGAAATATGGCTGAGGAAAAAATGGGAAAAACAAAACCCTTTATCCTATAGACACTTCCATCAATACCTTAAATCGTGCAGCTGTCCTCAAATTGATCAGACTTAGAAACAGCACAGCTCTAAGATGTAGAAAGAACATGAAGAAAATACATTCATTCAAAAAATTAATTTCTTCATGTGTACCCTTATATTTTCTTAAGCCTGGGACTGTCTGAACCACTGTGAGAGGTCACAGAGCTGTGAATGTTTGTTCTTAAATTGCATGTGAGGTACTGGGGGAGTTAGTATGTTTTGTACTCAAATGAAAGCCTTTTTTGAAACTGAGCTCAAGTGCACTGCAAATTCAAGTCAGCAAGGTGCCAGTGCCCTCTGTGCTTGCTGACTATGTCTTTAAGAGCACAGAGTCAAAGACTTCCAGCAGAGACATACGAACATCATCTTCTCACTGCCTCCCGCACTAGCAAGGGATGTTGCCTAGTTGCAAAACCTGTGAGTGTCCTCACAGAACACTGGAACCCACTCCTGTGCGGGGAGACTCCAGCTGGTCTGGGGTCTCTGTGGAATAATTGGACTATGCTAGGAACCTTCAGGGTGATATGCACGGAAGGAAAGGCTGTGACACCTTGAACGGAAACCCGGTCTCTCAAGTGATGAGTCATGTTTACCGACATGTGTGGTTTGTGTGTCCAATTAGGAATTATTTATGTATAGAGAAACCAATGGTCCTTAGACATGTGTCCATACTCAGGTCTATAAGAACCACAGCTTCTGATACAATAGAGGGTCCTGTTTTCGGAAGAAGACATGTCGTTCCTCTGACCCACCTCGACCTCACGACGACACTCTCCAGGCACTTCGCCTCCCTCCTCCAACAGAGTGCTGTCCAGGGCCCCGGTGCACAGTGCTGTCAGCACCCGGCAGGCAGGGGGGCTGCACTGGGGTTCTGCAGCTGAGTGTAGTTCCCAGGGAGTTCTGGGGCAGCTCCCACCTGCAGGGAGGCCACGATGTGCTGGGTCACCTAAAGCCCTGATCTAGGAAGAAGCTGTCAGCACTCATTCCTGGGCCAGCAAATAATCAAGAGGTACATGAAGGAGTAGTGGGAGTTGTCCCCTTACTGAGCATCTCCTTGCTCTTCAAGGACAGGGGTAGGTCTAGTGATTCTTGAACACAGGAAAATTCTGACAGCTGACGTGCAGAGTTGGCTCACCTCCATCCTCTGTATTAAGGGCTGTGAGCATAGCAGACACCACACCGGGTGTGTCTACATCGTTAGATGCAGATTAATGAGGCCTACCTGTGTCCATTCAGAAGCCACTGGGACACACTGGCTCAAGTTCTCAAGCTGTTCAAGAACTACAATGCTTGTGGGTTTTTTCTCTGCAGTGTGCCAGCTAAGGGACAGAAAGAAAGAAAACCAAATATCACAAGTCTTCTGAAACAATTGCAAAGGCTGAGAATACAATGGGGGAATATAGATACAACTCACAGAGACAGAGGTGAAGGAAAGGAAGACAACTCATGGCTTGCCTTCTAGTGTTTTGTCATGCAAAATGTGTCCAGTGTTTTGGACACGAAAAATTGCACACTGCATCTGAATTTAGCCCTATGATTTGATAGCTTTTTTTAGTGATGCCATATGCACAATCTGAAAAAGAAAGAACTGGCAAAACTACAGGAACAGTGTTTATTTTTTTTGTGTGCGGAGAGAAGGGGAGCATTCCTAGATATTTTTATTGAATCTGGATAAATCATGTTATTATATACTGAAAATGGACAGCATGGTCTTAATTTGAAGTATTCACTGAGACTTTTTTACAGACAGCTTTAGATACTTCTTTAAGTAAGAATTAATTTATTTAAAATTACATGAGAAGATCTCACCTATCACCATTCACACACTGAATCTGTCCAGAGCCAGCTTCACTGGTAATCATGTTTTGGCTTTTACACCTCTGCTTTGGTGACACAAGGATACAAGAGTTTATGTCTGCTTTGTGGCACCAGCACCGTACAAGGGCCCTGCACAAAGGCTGTGAATCTGGCATTCTGTGTATGCAAAATAATGTTTGGAAAATAATTTTACAAATGATAGATTATGCAAAACTTTCTTTTTCCTGGTATTATTAATATCTGTGTAGTTATCAGACTACAAATAAGTTTGAATCAAATGCTGCAGCACTTTATGAAAATAGAGTGTATATATCAATGTACATTGTGTATAATTGGTGCCATTTCAAATGATGAAGTGCTACTAACTGATCTTCATAAAATAATACTTTGCATTTATATAGTGCCTTCCATCTGAGATCTCAGAGCTCTTTGCAAACATTACTGAATTAACTCTCTCCGAGCCCTTCGACTTAGCTATTGCTCTCATTAGTCTACAGATGTGGAAAGCAAAGGCAAAGAAAGATGATCGTAGGAGGAAACCAGGGCTCTAAGGGCAGGCACTTCCTGCCCTGTAAAAACACTAATAACCTTTCTTTTTTGAACAGAAGCTGTAAGCTTTCAGCACCTCTGAAAAACCGAGCTACTTTAGTTGCACTTTTGGATGCAAATGCCCAATTTAGCTTCAATGATTCCTTAAAAATCCAGGGAGCTTGGCTCTGGGCCCTGTGTTTTGGCTGAGGGACTGTTCTCCACACAGATCTGACCACTACGACCACAGCTTGTGAAATCTTGCTTTGTCTTCTCAGGCTTTCGCCCCTCCCCACAGTTTCTAGCAAAGAAATAAAGGCAAAAGATGCCCACAGCTTGACAGAGGAGTGATGGATCCACTTCAGCGGCACAAGAACCCAGGACCTATGGGTTGAAGGGAAGGTTGACAGTCCCAACCTCAGCAGATTGGTGAGAAACTTCAGAAATCAGGCCAAGTCAAATGGATTAATCTAATCAAATTAACTAATCTGGTTAAAAACATACTCTGAAGAGATGATCAGACTGATCCAGGATGGTCCGAAAGAGCAAGGCCAGACACCTGCTAGGCAGGTATGAGTATGGGTACGGGAAATGCTGCTGGAGATCTGGAGCGGCACCAAACCCTTAATGTGGGTAAAATGCAGTCAAGGCAGTGCCTTTGGTTTTATAAAGAAACTGGGGCTTTTACTTCAGGGCAGCATTCAAATATCAAAGTCCTGACTTGATGCCTCCTGCTTCACAGCATACAGTGCCTTATCCAGATCACTGGAGCCTTTTGCAAGATGTCTCCTCTCTCATCAAGCTGGGCCAAGGACACAAAGCCATCACTTTATCTCAGACTCTAAAATATAGGCCTGAGACCTCGAAGAGGCCTGTAGCTGGATTCTTTCCCTCTTTCTGATGTTGGTCTGACTGCAGAGAGCTGATTTTCCTTCAGGTCCTGCAAGAGAAGAGCTCTGTGGTCAGGGTTTGCACTCTCCATCCAGGACTTGAGGGCAGACAGAAAGGCGAGCAGACAGAGGGATGCTGCTCAGGCCTCCGCAGGAAGAGCGGCAGACACATCACTTGGAGAATGGCGGCTACCATAAACCTGCAGTGCTGCGCTGGCACATCAGCCTCAGCAAGGAATGATCCCCTCCTCACCAGGGTAAAGAAGAATGATGCCACTACAGAGAAAGCATGCACACTCACATGGGGAATCAAGAAATGAAAGCCGATGAAGTAATTACAAAAAATAGCAAAGTAATATAATTGGATATGTTCCCTCCTACTCTGTACTAGGTACAGTGCCTGCCATTCCATTTTTTCATGTGACCTAGTACATTGATCTGTGTCTAGTGATTTTGGCCCGTGGTTTTTCTCTAACTTGCCTCTGCTGTCTTCTTTCTTTTTAAAAGACAATGCATTCTTTGTCTTGTTTCTCAATTTATTGTTTTAAAGAAATATTTATTAAGCAAATATGAAATGCATCAGAATGCTTTGCAGAGCTGACAAGAAGTCAAAGGTCTGGGTTAAAAAAGATGTTGAAACAATAATTAATTAGCTGACATTCTCTTAGAAAATTTGCTTTGGGAAAAGCTATAGTAAATCAAGACAACAGACAAAGTGACAGAAAAATGAGTAATGAGGGAAAGGGGGATAGGAAGAAAAAAATCCGTACGGGTAGATTTATTCCCTTTTGAAAATGATCTGATCTTTCTCAGCCATAGTCCTGGCCCCCAAACAAAAATCTTCTCCAATAAATAACTTCAAGCTGTTTTCAGTGACTAAGCCTCAAAATGTTCCATCCTGAATATATTCTTATTCACTGCATGCAAAACTGATTAACATCCTTCCAATGCATTTCTAAGAGTTGAGGTCTGCAAAGGCCATCTGTTTAGGGGAATTTCTGGTATAGCACTGTCACCTCTTCAGCAGGACTACCAAGAAGCCTGAAATCCCCACCATACTCTATACACAGCTGTATAGATGACTCAGAAGCTACATGGGCAAAAAAGAATTTGTGCAACTCACTGGGCAAATACGTCGTCTCTGCCTACATAGGGAACCTTTCCTAAACCTTTGGTTCCAAATCACCTATTACTTTATAATATGTTACCAAACCCTGTCTGGAAACAGCGTGTGCTGAGGCTACATGGGAGTGCATTTGCTCTGCATGCTGTTTTCCTTGGAAACCTGGCTCACCTGCCTTCATATTATGTGCACCCCTATTAGGACAGGATGGCAGTTTCTTGAGATCTGTAAATATACGAAGAGAAAAAAAGAGAGAAATAGTGTTTGTCCTTTAACTATTCTCTGAATTGGGATGAATTTGCCACAACATCCCTGCAGATGCACCATGGATACAGAGTTTGTACTTCTCAAGGCAGAAAAATGTCCAGACCTACTAAGGGTCCTGCCTCAAAGACCTGCTCAGATCTGTATGGTTTATATGGTGATCAACCAGGACTTCAGATCACTAGAGGGGAGGGAAGCAAAAGACAAGCCCATCAGTGCAAGGATATTTAGCCAGTTCACTGGCCAGTCTGACACTGGAAAAGAATGGCAGAAGACTACACCACTTCCCTTGGCACTACCCTCTTCCAGTGCTACTACCTCAAGGCTGAACTGCAAACCACCAACTGGGAAGTGAAGGACTGGCAGAAGGAGGATGGGTTTCCAAGTACTGTTGGATGCATGCTTCTCTGTGCCTAGGGAACTATTCAAGGTCGTGTTTTCCCCCTGCTGAGGAAAAGAGTCCCATGAATGGTCTGGCTTCAATCTATTCAAATCCCCCAGCTTTCCTTGGAAGTGGAAACTTCAGCAGCTGTTTAAGAGACCCTGAGGATGTCTGACCAACATGCTTATTTATTTTTTTAACTTCCTCCTATGATTTGTGACAGCAAATAAATATAATAAATACCATTCTGTGAAAGCAAAACAAGGAATAGGTACACTTGGAGAATGTTCTGCATGGATATACAAAAACCTGCTGTGATTTGGAAGCTTAGATGTGCCCTAACATACCACAATTGTTAAACCCCAGGTATTAGGGAAATCACATCTGCCTGTGTTGCATAGCTGAGTTAGCGAGGCTGGTTTCATTTCCCGATAAATAGGCAGTTCTCGTGTACTTCTCAGATTTATATGTGTGTTGATACTTAGAAGCAAGTTGTCAAAAGTATTTTTTTCAAAGGTGGTATTTAGAGCTAATAGAAAGTACATAGGGAAAAACATAATCCAGATTTTTTGGGTCTAAATGATGAGATTTGCAAAGCTGCCTCAGGACTTTATGGCATCCTGTTCCTATTCAGGATGAATGTATGAATTGTAAAAAGCAGCAAGGGCTTGAACTTCTTTAGATTAGGGGAATGATCCCCAGTCTTAGCTCAAAGAATACCCTCCAGAAGACAAGGGGAGTTCTGTATGGATTAGGGGTGTAGAAACGGTCTGGCAGCTTGCTTGCATACAAGGGTTTTTAGGTTTTGGTATCCTCCTATGGCAACTGCAGCTCTTCTGTCTCTCTCCCCACATGGATTCTCAAAAGAAGCCTATTTTCACCTGAGTAAATATTCTGCTCCCGTCTTCATTTTTACACATGAGTGTTCCACTTTGTGCTAGAAGCAAGCTACAGTAGCATACTCTGGGGATGCTGCTCTAATAGATTCACAAGGTTGACTTGTTTAAGTGGGATTTCATTGTATTACACAGAGGATTTTTTCCTAAGGATGTGATTATTCCAGGACTGATCCTACTGCTGTGATATGACCACTTTTGGCACTGTGCACGCATGGCATGGGATTAGTCTTCTGGCACCGTATAAAATGACTTAGACATGTTGTCTTACTTATTAGCATGTGGTATTGCAGATCATTTTACAAAGGCAACAGCTGCAACCATTACTCCTACAGTTATGTCATAATTCGGTATGTCAAACACCTCTATATAGTGCAGGCAAGAGGAACATTTATTCGTCTCACTTGTCAATACATTTATTTCCATCTTCTCATGGTTTTCCTTTTTGCAGTAGTAAAACAATCCACTCTCCATACAGCTAGCTCTCCTAGGAGCTGATGAGGGGATGCAAAAGGGAAGGTGCTCAGGAGCTATGAAGATCAGCACATTGCAAGACCCTATACAGAGCGGATTCATACAAATTGACGTGATGAGCACTATTGCTCTCATTTCCATGACAGGTATTTCAGGTCTCGTCTGTACAGCACAATCATTTTTGTGCTTGGCACACCGCTGCCACATTTACTGCAGTCATTTGCCACTGACTTCAGCTTCAGGGAGCCGGGATCTCTGAGCGTCCGACTCTGCCCAGGGGCTGGGGAAGGACTCAGCGGCAGCTGCATGCTCAGTCCATCAGGGGGTACCCTGGCTTGCAGGTGGGCTCCCCACCCAGCTGGCTCTGAACCATGGCATGTTGCCCCAGAAAAAGAGTGCACCAGCTCCAGCATAAGCAAACCTTGCCTAGTTCCAGGTAGGATGGCGGCTGGTCAAACAGGAGCAACGTATTCAGACAAAAAGGCTCTGGAGTACAGATGCCTCTTTGGGACTACCAAGTGTGCTATGTGAGTGCAGGGGCATCAAATTCTCATTTGTGGCATTTACACCCTGCCCTTTGCCTTTCTCACAGCACTTCTGCCCCATACCACCAAGTGTCCAGAACCCAGGTTTGCTGCGGGAAGGATAATCAGCTGGGGAACAGCGCCTGAGAAGATATTTCCTTTCAATTTCTCTTCAAGTAATAAAATTGCAAGTAGGTTCAGTGTGGCCCAGCTGGGTAGGAGGTCTAACGCAAGATGATCTCAAGAAATGGGAGTTGGTTATAAAGCTTTCCTCTGCATTTCTATAAACTCAGATTGCTGAAGGAGGTTAGAGGCAAACCTGCTGGGCAAGTTCATGCTGCCTTGCCCCTCTGAGGTTGGCTCCTCCTAGATCTTTATGTCCCTCTCCCTGCTACTGAGGAGAAGCACACAAAGCTCAGTGAGATGAGCTTTCTGTGTGAGCACACCTTCGTCTGCATTGGGAAAATGAGCTGTTCCCAGTGTAACACTTGTTAAAGCCTTCACTAAGGCAGCCAGCCCATTTTGGCCTATATGGGCAAGGAGCATTCACAGAAGACATCCACCAGCAGGTCAGAGGACATGGACTGGATCAGAGCAGCTATGAGGAGCAGCTGGGTTGGCCCCAAAGTGGCTGCCACTAGGAGAGACTGCTTTCAAGCCATCCCTCCTGAGAAGGTAGCTGCCCCAAAGTCAAATCTAGTGCACCACTGCAAGAAACAAACACACTGTGACTTTGGAGCTGCTGTTGAGAGGAGACAGATTCTACCCTAAGCCCTCCCACAATTTCTGTTATCCAAACATAAATCAGTACAAGCTGGCATTTTGCAGCAGTCCTGTTCTTTGACACCCCCCTCCTCCCCATGACTTATTTATTTGCTTTGAAAGAAGGAAGAAAAGGAAGTGAGATGGGGGGAGAGGAAGAGAATCCAGACTGCAACTTGCAGCAGCTGACATTTTTATTGTCTTTTAATTAAATAAGCCTTATACACAAGGGCACATGCAAATTCCCCTGTGTACCCACTCCTCCTCCTCTTCCTCTTAAAAACTCATTAAGTAAGAGGACCACAATCAAACCAGGAATGCAGGGTTGCCTCTCCTACTTTCAGGCTCTCATCTGCCCATCTCCGTCTGGACAAAAGGTCACTGCAGAACAATGCAAGATGGCTATGGCTGTTTTTAGTCCTGTTGCCAAAAGGCAACAACAGAAATCCAATAAGTCTCCTTTTCCTCTGCAGTCAGTGTGCAAGTGTACATGTGGAGGAAGTGTGCAAGTGGGGGAGAAGTAACTTGTGCGTTCAGACACCCCACTTTCTTCTTCAGTTTGATAACATCCTAGAATATCTCTGTTCCCACAGATCCACTAGAATCCACAGCTGAATAAGAGGGACTGTGTTTACGCCACAGTGCCCCCTCAGGAATAGCAATGCTCAGCAGGGCAGCAAGCACAGAAGCTGAAGCCCACCTTACTTTTCTAGGCTAGATCTGGATGCAGGTGGGATCCTGGCTGTAAGAAGCACTCTACTGCAGTGCCTCGTGGGCTGCTCTTTGCTTCAAGGCATTTTATTTGTAGGTTCAAGGGCCTCTAAGTGTCTAAAGGCCTCCCCTTTCTCTTCATACAAGTAAATGGGATTGCTAAGATCCAGCTCTGCAAAAAGCAGAGAGCTCCATCTATACAGACCTGGTAGAGGTCTGCAGATGTTAGTTACCTCCACCTTGGAGGTAAGTTAGAACAGTAGTTATGTTAAAATCAGGCTTGGGACTACAGTGATGTAAGTGTAACCTCCTAGCTCATTTTATGGTAAGCATACACAAAAGTGTCTGTACATGTTTGTGGCACCATTTCTGCATCTTGGCCACTGTGATACATCTGACTTGTAATCCTACCCACACTTTTGTCTCATGGAGGTTCTTGTGGGACTGGGCCGAGAGAAAAACTTCGTCCAGTCCTCTGTGTAGGCAGTTCATACCAAAGCTGCTCTCTGTCAAGAGGTATTGCCCTCGCATACAGGAAAACCCATCACAGGAGAAGAATAGCCAGAGGTAGAGTAGAAGGATGTTAGCACTGAACTGCAAGGTGGCCCAGCACAGTCAAGACACAGTCCTTTAAATGATCTGTCACCTTTTTTCTCTTCCCACCAAGGATCTGGGGGGAGAAGGGAGGGGGTCACTGCCTCAGCTCTGAGAGACACTCTCCTTCCTGCCCTCCGGAAACACTTCAGGGCCAGGTGAATTTATTTGCTATTGCATCGTTTTTCCTTGCAAATCTGACAGCTCATAATACCTCTGGTGCCTGACAGCCCCACTCTTCCCCAACTGATAAATAATCTCTTTCTGATTTGAGCAACCAAGGAACATCTTGAGCCTGTCACACTGGAGAAGATCCATCAGTCTCTCCTGCCATGAGTGAGGTGTTTGAAAAATGCTGTTTGTGCAGTCATTCTGGGGTATTAATTCCTGGCATCCCACTTGTATTTTGATTGTTTCTCAAAGGACAACAACATTTTTTAACTCTTTGCAAATGAAGCAGCATTCTGTTGTTATGGTAACTTATTCTAAAAATAAGGTAAAGAAAAGACCACCTTTAATTGATATCACAAGAAGTTGTTATGGTAACTGGAATTTTAAAAGTAACTAGGTTAAACTCCATTTCATTTTTATCCAGAGCTTTTCATAAACAAATTCTGATTAAAATATCAGGTTTAATTTAATCAGTTAATTAATGTCACTAAATGTCATTGATCTTATAACTCTCATTTATATTCAGTGATAAATTACCTAACTTGCTGATTTCTAGCTATTCAGCCATCAGTCTGGTAGCCTGGAATAGGATGACTGTACAATTTATTTTTGGACATGGAGTGGTTAAAATGGAATACACTGTTTTTATATTTTGTGAGGGGCCTATTTTTTCCCTCAGTAGCATGGATGTAATGCCATCAGGTAATCCTGCTATTAAAGTCAAACCTGTGCTCTCTGAACGAAGGCTCATGCTCTGCTGACTTCCGTATCTCTCCAAATCAAGTATCTTTCAAACCCCTCTCTACTGTCTGTCTCATTTCTCCAGTGTCCAGACTTTCTGTCTCTGTACCCTTTCCCCCAAGGCTGTCTCACCTTTCTGCCCAAATTACTCTCTGCTCCCTCCTCTGTCAGAACTAGCAAAAGATTTCCCACCGTAACCCCCTAAATCAGCTGTGACATTTCCTCCAGTGTGGGCTTATTTTCCTCTTTCAAGAGCTGCCTGTCACTCCATTGCACAATCTCTGCCATTTGCATCTGTTATACCTCCCGGTTCTCTTGGAATGTCCCAGATTGTCCCATGAGTGCTTCACCGAGCACGGAGCTACTACAGCCAAGCCCAATTTTTTTTTTTTGCAGTGTTCTCTGTAATTTTCTTTTGCCTTTTCCAGCAAATTTAATAACCTTGTTCCTGCCATCCTCAATATGAACTGCATAGCTCCTGGTTACCTGTGAATTCTCTGCTCAGTTTTCCACAAATCCATAGAGTGAAAGGCCAGGAAAGGTTCATCATGACTATTTAGCCTATCAGGCCACAAAATTCCATCCAGGAATTTCCATGTTGAACCTATAGCTTCTGTTTGAACAATTCGTGTGTCTTTTACAAAGCCACCTAGACTTGATTAACAGACTGCAACTAATGGAGAACCCTCTACATTCCTAGATAGCTTGACCTAAACATTTAACCTTCTCTGTTAAAAATAAATGCATCATATCTTTCATCCAAATGTGGCCAGCTTCAGCTGACAGTCCTCAGACCTCTCTATGGACTTTAACATTTGAACACTTTGCCTCAAGAGAACAAATGACCGCAGGTCAGCCTCCCTGAGGTAATCCCCCCTGCTCATGCTCTTACATACAGCAGACTACAACAATAGTGAGATTATTTATTATCTCCCATGATAAGAGGGGTAAACACCCACTTGCACAGAGGGGACAAACAGCTCCTGCAGAACAGCTGCTATAAGGCAATCTATTTTTCCTGGTAGTTTGTATGTCTTCCTTTCTACTGCAGTTTCTTTCCCATACGGGAAAATCACCATCAGAAATTTTCTCATGAAACTGATGTTCACGTCTCATTCAAATTACTTCTTAACCTTCCATTGGACAAGCTAGAAAATAGTTGCAAGAGCTATTAAGAGTCTTATTGCACGGCAGAATTTCTTTCAGGTTTTTTGGCAGTGTTTTTCCAGTTTTGTGCATCCTTTCTGGATGTCTGAGCATGAACACTAGCCTGCCCTAGCCCTGCGAAATACATTTGTTTACTTGCCTGAGGTTTGCATCGGCCCCTGTAGCACCAGCTTCACACTGGGAATTCATATTCATTTGTTCACCCAGAATAGCCCCTACATACTTTCCAGAATTTCTGCTTTCTAGTTCTCATTCTGAAACTGAAAATACACCCTGCATTCTTGGTTTGTATGTGTGTGACCTTCCCAGTGGCTGTATGTATACACCAGCTTTTTAAAAGAATCCAGCTTACCAAGCAGTCCAGATCTTGCCTAAGGAATTCTCCGTCCTTATTAGCATCACTTATCATGCCAGAGATATTTATTTAATCTGCAAAGTTTACCTGCAGTGCCACCCTCTTCCACCTCAGTTGTAACTTCTTTTGCATTTGCCTCCAGGCTTTCAGCCTTGCCTTCCTCTCTGCTCTTAAATCTCCAGCTTTCTAAATCATGACTCCAAAGCAACAATTTCCCAAAAGCAATGAGCCTGACTCCACAGCAGTGCAAGCAAATAATGATTGAGGAATCTTCATTTAAAAAGAAATCTCAGATATTACTGTTAAAGGGAAATACGTGGAAAAATGCCCTCGTCAGTCACAGCACATCCCAGAATGCTGCATCCACTCTTCAATCAGTCCCTGACTATTCTCTAAACTGTTTCAGTCAGGTCCCTGTGTTGCAAAGCTTTTGCATACAGTTAATACTATCAGCATATTATTATAAATCATACTAACAACAAATGCACATGCAGTATGTGATTTGTAAGCACAAGCATGCAAACAGCTATGAATCAATCTATTTGCCTTTTTTGATGTACTGTAATCAATCCATAATCCAGTTGTGGAAAGGACTGTGTTTTGTTCTTAAGAAATGAAAAATTCTCCAAGTACAAATGGTTTCATAACAAATGCTTCTTCAAAAATTAAGCATTTAATTTAATAACATGAATTAAAGAAAAAATCTTTCTCCCTCACAGCTGTCAGCTAGAGAGAAACAGATTTTACTCTAAATCTTAAAAAAATCTTAAACCCCCCCAATACAACCAAACATAAAAACTACCTTGCCTTCCCTTTAAATGTTCCATTGCCATTCATGACACAATGTGCTGTAACTTTCCTGCTTAACTCCCTCATTGATATGGACATTTCTAAATTTCTGGGAACCTCTCTGCTCCCTTGTAATGTTTTACATTACATACTTGCTTTACCTTACATCCATGCTTTCCCTGAACGTATGGTCTTCAGCAGATATGAATGGTGTTACCTGCTTGTACCAGGAGTAGACTATTTTAACCAATTGAATTCCCAGAGTAGCTGAAAGGAGCATGTTATCTGGAGTCCTACAAATTTACACAGCAAGCATTATTTATTGTTGTTGTGGAGTTTATGGAGAAGACACCTCTCTCCTCCCATTCTTGCAAACTGACCTCAAATATTTACTCACTGGATTTGTTGGGAGGAGATTTCTTGTGTGAAATGACAGGGAAGGAGTCACCAGATATTACTGGTTAACACTAGTGAGTAAACAGCTTTGGCAAATCACAGATCACCAGACTCAGTCAGAGGTCCAGCTAAAGTCTCATATCTTCTATCACACACCCATACTGCCTATTACTAGAAAATCCCTAGGAGTTTAGAAAATGCAAATGATTTTTAATATTTTATGTTCGAGGTGCACATAGCATAGCAATGTGAAGTCCATTTTCTAAACAGTAATTAGGTTAACAGAACATATTCATCATTTAATATGGTCATTAGTGATGACTGACATTNTTTTTTTTTTTTTTTGTAGAAGCTTTTAAGAACCTTTCCCTTTATCTTTTTCAGAGAAGTTTCAACTTTTTGGCAAAAAATCAACCCCTGAGCCCCTGAGTATTTGCATCCTAAGATATGTCTTTGGCATTTGTGGTTTAAATATCTGCCACTCCCTTCTAAGCTGGCCCTTTGGCTCTATGACTGTGTTCTAAGTCTCATGCCACCACTTTCCGTATTGATCCTGCTCTGGGGATGTGGCTCTGCTGGTGTTACAAGCATGATCTCAGCCCAGGGCAAGCTAAAGAACAACAAGTTTGGTGTGGGGCATGACAATTTTAGAATGAAGACTGTTGGTATTTGGTCATATACTTCATATCCAAATAACAGGAAATTTCTGCAGAAAGCAGACACCTTTCAGCTTTTTTCGAGTGTAGTTTTCTTCCATAAAGGAATTTTCAGGGCAAATTCATTGAGGAGTTATGGTAATCATCACATAAAATTTTGATAAATGCTGTTAGAACATAAGGTCTAACTTGGGCAACCCAATCCATGAAGTATGCGACGGGGTACATACAAACCTGGCACACAGGACTCTGGTACCCACAGAAGCAGTTTGCTGACCCAGCAGCCTGACTGAAATCTTTTGCTTACAGGCATGAAATGTTTGTTCATAGCAGAGTGCACAAATAGTTACTATATATTCTTCCCAGTCCATGCAGGGAGAGATTTGAAGTCCTGGCTCAGCCAGATTGTTACATCAGAAGAATATTTGGAAGCATAGATCCAGCTGAATGAAACCACAGCCAGGCCAAGTACGTGTACAGCAATTGAAGTTACTAGGGGCACAACAGCTGGAGGACAGACAGGGGAAGCCAGAAATTGCTCAGCTGAATCCTCTCCAGACCATGTTTGACATTTATCTTCTTCCTTTACAGGTGTCTCCTGCCAAGGAAGTGGGGGAGAAAAGCATAGCTGAAAGAGATATTTACTTTCCTGTTGAATGAACAATTTGGAATGAGCAAGATCAGTCTACAAGGATGAAAACACAGCCTTGTCTTGCTAAAGCAAATAAAAAGATAAGAAATTAGCTCTTCAAAAGTTTTTCTACCTCCAGGAGAGATGGTAGAGCTGAATTCCCTCTGTCACTCACTCCGCTCCAGGGGGGGCCTTTCTATCAGCCACCAGATGAAGAACCTCCCTATCAGACAAATACAATGCCTTCAGAAGTGACATGCATAGATGTGTGTGTGGCTGCAGCATCCACAGGCAATACACAACCTTTCAGCACTCTTTAAATTAGTTGTATGATGGCACAAAATCCTTTCTTCCCAGTGCCATCACCTGCTGTGCATCAGTGGGCATGTGGGATAAGGACCAGTCAAGCTTTGGCCTCTCTGCCTGTAATCCATTCCCTCTGCAGGGCCACATCCACTCTGCAACCTTGGCACCTGAGGCAGTGCTAGGTCTGCCTCTTGAACATGGATGCTGGGAGAAGCCTGAGGATACACTGGAAACACGATGGGAATGTGATTTACACTGGGACACCAGAAGGTATACCATATTAAAATAGTATTTATATAAATTATATAAATATAAAACCAGCACATACTATATTAGATATTAGAATACCTAATGATAAGCCACATGAATATTTTGCAATGTTTTGCAATCTGCAGGTGTTCCAGATTATTCTTTTCCAAAATATCAAGGTTAAAAAAGATTCAATTTTGCTGTGAGTTTCCAGATTCCCAGGGAATCAGAGAGTCCTTACTGAATATTGCAACTCTGCTCAGGACATTCTGTCCAGCAGCAGATTTTGAATTCAATTATATTCTGTTGAGAGAAGGTTCACAAAGTTCAAGGCAGACAGAGTACAGCTACTGGGCATACACTTGGAGCATATGTGCTGGCTTCCCCAGGCCCAGAGCAACCCCAGAACAAACTATCTTGCAGAATGGACTTTAGATTCCTTCTGGATTTGGACTAAACTAATCTATCTCTTCCTGTACTGCGCTGGCAATTTCCAGCCAGCTCCCAACCCAATTGCAAATGCCTGAAGAAAAACAACTCCTTGTACTTACGGGGAGTACTGTAAACAAGAGAAGTATGAAGTTACATAAAGGATTTTCACTCCTTCAGAAACAAATAATGAGCAAGATGAGCTACCCAACAGAAGGAATTGCCCTTGATTCAGTGAATTAATTTGCTCAATGGCATGAAATAAGACTATTTAAGGGAAATCAGAATTAATGTAAAACATTTGTCTTCAGATATGGTTAAACAATAACATGAAAGAGTACAATAGTCAATAGGATATAGAGAGAGGTTTAGACTGTAATACTGCAGCCATCTATAAAAAAGGTTTGATGTCAAATATTGTGTATCTATTTTTTGTCATCACACCACAGTTGTTATATTGTTAATGGGTAACTATACAGCCCTTTTATAGAGAGGCAGACTGACAAACATACTTGCTTCTGTTTATGATTTTGTCTAACCTATTATTAGCCTTTGCTTAAGAGCAGCACCCAGGAAGAGAGGTCATAGAGTGACTTGCTGTTCTGCAAGGTGCTACACAAACACAGACTACAAAGACTGCCCTTGCCTTCAGAGAGTTTACAATGTGCTGTCTCTTCTTGCTCTGCCATAAAGTGCTACATCTGATGGGGAATGACCACAGAACCTTTTCATTTCTTCTCAGGATGTTGCTTTGAAAATCCCACTGCTGCCTTTTTCATTGTTGTATTATGAGGGACAAATCTCTGTGAATCACAGATCTCTTGGTTTTCAAGACACTTTTCTTTGTGCTTTGTACCTGTTCTATCACTTGGTCAGAGGATGACACAGATGGGCCTGAATACACACTATGGTGGAAATAAAGCTACAGGGTCCCCAGTGATGTGCAAGTTCACATTCCCACACGTGGGTAGGTGATCTGAATCCATGATTAGCCCTGACAGAAATTGGTGATAGATTACCTTAAGCTCAATTGTACCATGGTACACAGTGCTACTAACACTGTAGTCTCCTCTTTGGCCACTGTGAGCACAGCAAAACTGCCAGCATGACCTCCTCCTGTGGAAATGAAGTCAGGGGATAAATCACTATGGGTGGGCTCCAATACACTGCCTACATTTTTAAAGTCCTGCTGCCTAGAAAGTAGTTGTCCTTGGACATATTTCCAGCAATATTTATGTATGGACGGACATGCTCCCCATAAATATCATTGTTCGTGTTAAGTGAGTAAATGTTAGAAATAATAATAACAAAAAAGAAATCTATATGAAAGGATGACTCAACCTAATCACATTCCAGACATTTGGGACTCCACATCTCAATGAAATGGCTCTGTGATGGCTCGCAGAGAAAGATAGAACAAGAAAGAAAATACACTGCATTCCTCCTAGCTGAGCTCAGCAGTGTGTATCCAGCATTTTAGCAGCAGGAGAATTCCCAGCCATGCACTGTGCCAAGGGCTGGTTTCAAGGATGACTTACACTATGACCAGAAGAGCTAACCTAAATGGTTCAGCTGACTGTAGCTGGACAACAGATTCACAGATCAGGCTTTGATCATTTATGGTTCCCAAGGTAAACATCTTATTTGAATGCAACTACAATAAAGGTCGGGGTGGCTTTCTGCCTGCAGCCCACATCCCCTGTATTACCCCTGGTGGCCTGGGGAAGCTGCCCAGGGAGAGCTGCAGGCTCGGCTCTTTCTGCTCCCCAGGCGCGGCATGACTGGCCATGACAGCACGTTACACAGCCCTACTGGGGGGACTTCCTGCCTGGGAGCAGCCAGTCCTTCACAGCAGCCTGGAGCTGACTCAGGGTGGCAGGGACTCCATCTCACACCCCTTCCATGTGCTGAACATCTGGTGCCCTGGGGCTTGTATCTCAGCTTGGCACTGCGGAAAGTGGGCATGCCTCTTCTGGGACGTGGAAAGGGGCAGGGGCTGTAAGCATACACCCCTCCCTCCACTTCTAAACCAAAGCAGACCCCAGCGCCACACCAGTAACACAGAGCAGCAGTGGAGGAATGAGATCCAGGCTTGGAGAGGGTTAAGAACAACTGATCTACGGCTGTTACTGGCTGTGTTTTGCTCTCCCAGCTAGGGGAACACAGTCAGCAAAGAGATTTTTAAACTTCATTTTCTCTGCCTACAGGTGCCTGTCTTCCAGTATTAGTCTAGGGAACTGCACACCAATTACCTCATATATTCACTGAAAGTGCAGTACAATACAACTTATTGTTATATAGTGTCCTTGATAGAAAGCCCCATGAAATGCTTGACAGTACTATTGGGTCCATAAAAGTGTGCGTGGTCATGAATACATGTGAAGGTTCAGTCCCTTGCTCTTGATTCCTGTTCTCTGCTGGAAACCACTCTGTTACAATTCTCTCAATTTCAGAGGTGAGAGGAGGTGGAGGAAGGGAATATCACGGCTCTGTGTCACTGTCTGCAAATGCACGGGGACACAGAAGGGCCACACTGCTAGACCTAAGATAAATGGACCCAAGGGACACACAAAGACATGCAAATACAGAGCTGAATGCTGACCCATAGCTGAGCACTGGTGCCTGGCCTGACCCCTGGCACCATTAGGGCTCCCAAAGCGGGGAGCTGTGTGCCATCGCTGCAGCAGAAGGGACCAGATTTTCCACGGCAGTGTTTTGGCTCAGTCACACACACTGTACACAAGCAGCTTAATCTAATCTTTGCAGCACTCGGCAAATGAAGAGCATAATGTTGTATCATGAATCACCTGTTTTCTCCAGCACTGAGCCCACAGGAAAAAAAAAAAAAAAGGGTTTTGCTTCCCAAAGTTCAAATTATTTGTAACCATTTGACTAAACCAGTTTCCAAAAAACACAATAAAATGTCAGTGTAGCAGTGTTATCATGAGGCAGCTGGAGCTATATTCAAACAGCCAACTGTGAGGTTGGAAACAAACTTACCTGCCTAATACAGCACCTCAGCTCAAAAAATCTGTGATAGGTTTATGGCATGCTTGCCTTCCAGGGCTGCTGGTCTTGGAGTCTCTCCATACAGTGAGTGGAGAGGGACAGGCATGAAAACTAACAAGCCATGGGAGGGTCCTGGGGTGCGTGGAGGAGCACTTGTCAGCGAGACAAAGCAGCCTGCCAAGGAGAGGTTGCCCACTACCAGGGACTCAGCTGTGCCAGGGAACACCTAGGGCAAGGAGGGCAAGTCAGGACAAGGCAGGGAAATGGATTGTCTCTTCCCACGCAGGGACCAGCTCCCCACCCAATCCTAGACTTAAAGTGACCCAGAAGGTGACGTTTTGTGGCTTCTGAGGGACAACTTCTACTCTGTGTATTTCAGAAACCACCTGAGGCCCAAAGAAGGTCAGTCAAAGTAATTGATGCTGTTGCAGTCAGCATGGCTGCAACAACACCCATGTGCTGCCACTCAGATCCAGGGACTTCCCTTGGGTTTGTAGGAATATTTTGCAGAATGAGACAGGTGAATATTTATAAGAAATATCCAAATACTTTGATTTCTTCTTTACAGGCTGTTCCCCCTTACAGCCCTTGAGTTTTCTTTGCAATAATCAAGGCACAGACAAAAAAATTTCCCAGACTTAATTAGGCCTGATTTTCATTAAAGCCTTATAGAAATTCAAAAAAAAAGAAAGAACAAAAAGGCAAGAAAGCTAAAAACTCAAAAAATTGCCCATAAGTAAGCCTCAAATATTATGATCCACACAAATAGGCAGTTATCTCTCAAATGTTTACACAAGCAGTTGTTAATGAACTGTACTGCAGAGCACTGACAAACTTACAGAAGAAAGATCCAATGCTATTTAAAAAGAAATCACAATTCTCTTTGTTATGTGGTGCCCTGCATAGTGCTGGGAGCCCTATGGCAACAGGAGATGTCCAAGGAGAGGGTCCATCTTGGTGATCTAATAAAACCTGAACTCTGCAAAGTGTTAGCCTTGTGTCAGTGACTGGGAAGCACAGAAGGGAAGAGTCCACTGAAACATGGTTATACTTTGATGTATTAGCGGTTCCAGAGTTAAAAAATGGGGTGAAAATAGTTTTAGGCTGACATTAGATACAAAACATTGCTAAACTGAAGAGTGAAAGAAAGTTTGCTTGGGGTTGAACGGAAATTTGCATTCAAGCAGTTTGGCTGATCTGTACATTGTATAAACAAGATCAAAACAAAATGGATGCTCAAAAATAAAAATGTCATACTAAGAACCGAAAATCAAAATGTTTCATTAGGAATAAAACACTGAATTGATATAATTTGAGTTCTGGGGATTTTTTAAAACACGACTAGTAAAATCAAGATTAATTTGAAAATTATCTTGGTGTTGTGAGATCAGGTCATGTAATTCTCACCCAGGGACATCTGTGGTCCTGTGTGACTCCAGCCTAGGGCTGATATCTCTGCAGGTGTGGGGATGGGAGACTAAGCATATTGCTGTGCTTCTGGAGAGCCCTGCTTCTAATGTGTCCATCCATCTCAGTCCTGACCAGTACAATCACCTTGTTGTTTGAGGATCTTGGGGATGGTTTGCTGGGTGATGGAACCCTCTCACTTGTTTCTGTGGCTGCTGAAGGTGGATTTAGCAGTCCTCAGCTGACCAACCCTCTCAACTTCAGCATGAAAAAGCCAAGGTTATACTCAGGGCCCTTTTATTTTACTTGTCTGGTGCTGATAATTGGAAAATGAATATTACACAGGCAGCAGAGGGTGGCTGCAATGGGTTGGACATAATCAGCATCCCAGTGCATGTCCAAGTTAGTCTTGTCTTATTTTAATTCTGGTAGTATTTCTGTTTAGAGCTGGCTCATTACAGGCATCTGTTCAAAGGCTTGAGACTACCTCCAAAATAAAAGTAGAAAAAAAGAGAAAACAAATTAGCATAATGTGCTGGCTTTTCACCTCCCCCTGCTTGTTCCCGTAACAAATTAACAGCAAAGACCTTTTAAAGCACTTTACATAGGCATCCTTGTTATCCAAACTGTCCTGCTGGTGAGAATCAGGCCCTGGGCACAGTTGCACGGAGGTGACTCCAGTGCTGGATCGATAGCTGGCAGTGCCCCCCGGTACGGAGCTGACAGTGGTGTTGCAACCTGCTTGGAGTGCTCAGCATCCTAATTCTTTGCTGCATGCAACTACGGCAGGCCCGGAGGGCAGGAAATACGGGGCACAGCACAGCGGATTCCTCCCTTCCTTCATTTCTGGCCCCCTGGTTGACAGGCTGAGGTTCAACAGGAATTTCAAAATGTGGGTGAGCAGGAAAAGCAAAGGAAGGAGTGAGAGCATTATATCCTGCCTGTCTCTGCTTTATAATGCATTTATGTGGGAATGGAAGGGGGGTCCTGGGGCATCACTTTGTATCTGGTTTGAAATGCCTTTTTTTCTCCATAAACAGAAAGGTTTCAGAAGGAGAATGCTAAGCAGAACAGATAAATGACACACCATTTATCCAGGTTTCGTTAAGTAATGAACTGGATTCCTCAGTGATCCATCTCTCTCCTTCAATTAACTGCAGTAAATTCCTCATAAAATATTCTAAACAATGTCGGACTTCCTTCTTGATTTACATTATTTACCCCGCATTCTTGCTATTCTTATCCTTAAAACAACTTTATATATTATGTCTTGTTTCTCATCCAGAACAACAACTTGCCGCTGAGGGGCGACGTCGGCGGTGGGTTCTGCGCGCCCCGCGGATCGCACGGCGCAATGCGCACACACACACTGCCCCTTAGAGGTGACATCCGGGCATGGCCACAGGCAAAAAATCACAGCTACTGAGATGTGTTTTCATTGCGACATGTTTGTGCAATTTTGACCAGCTGTCTGGCTTAGCAGAAAGAGCTGGGGTTTTTTATTTATTTATAACGAATGCCCATATTATGATCTCACACAAGCAGCGCAAATCTTGCATGGCTCCTTTGACTTCAATACTAATTTTTCGCAGTGGACACATCTGGTGTCAGCTTCCTGACC
Source organism: Grallaria varia (assembly GCA_013396735.1). NCBI lineage: Eukaryota > Metazoa > Chordata > Aves > Passeriformes > Formicariidae > Grallaria > Grallaria varia. The sequence continues at coordinate 571,521 of VWZG01009763.1, read as the reverse complement.
CCAGCTCCTCTTCTAGAAAACTCTGTTACGTAAAGATAAATAATTGCTGCTACTGCCACCTTGCCTTTCCAGATGATGCTGGACATGGCTGTGCTAGGAATAAAAGAAACCCCATAGTGACCCGATGCAAATTGACAAGTTGCCATTTACTTTAACAAATGAGTATGGAAATTATGAAAAAGGAAAGAGTAGGCTAAGCCTTTTACTTCATCGACTGCTACAACAGCCATCAACCCTATTTCTGCTCTGCTCTTTTCTTCATGGAAAGTACAACCGTGACAGCCAAGCCAGGCCTCAGCCACCTCAAGGGACACTCTTTCATGTCAAGTGCTTCACTGTCTCTGGTCCTGATGGAATAATAAAGAAAATCTGCCTCATTCTTTTCATCAGCAGCTGCCTCTGCCCTCCCGAGCCAGGCGGGGTGGCACACAGATAGACAGAGGAGGAAATGAAGAACAGCAAATGCTTTCTTGTGTCCATCTGCCTGATCTGATGATAATTTCTCCAGCTAGGATTTTACATTAAGCAAACTGATGTGTTTATGTCTCCTGTGCAGGGCTGGAGGTGAGGAAAGAGCTGTGAGCTGTGTGCGACACTGAGCCATCATGTAAGCATGCTGGGAAACAAGGCATTTAATTCAAAATAAGCAGAACCAGAAGCTTCAGGCAGACAAGAGTTATAAGCCACTTCCCCAGCAAGAGTTAGCACAGCACCCTCATGGGATGGACTCAGCACTGAAATTTCAGCCTGCCACCCTTTCACATCCTGGCAAGAAGAAAGCAGGCAGAGAGCTGGGAACCCTCTTCATTGAACAGGAAAAGACTCCACAAACATGACTTGCCCCTTTCCTCCATTTGCTCCTTCTCTTGACTCCTGATGACTCCAAATACTAGGTGAAGCATCAATGTTTGCATGGTTCATGACTACCTGTACTCTGCACAAACTGATTGCCTTCCAAGGCAGAAGGCCTTGAAGAGTGAGATAACCATCCCTCTGGGCTAGGGACCCAAAGCAGGAAGAGGTGTGAACTGAAATGGGGAGAATCAATCACAAAGTCATGATCCAAAAGCTGGAGACAAAACATGGGCTTGGCCCTGCTATGGCTGGAGGCAGGATAGGTCTGCCGAGAGAGAGACTATGAACCAGCCAAGAACAGAGAAGACCTGGCCCAATCTCTGCACAGGAAGCCAGGAGATGGGTGTGTAGGAAACTGGAGTGCCGTTTGTCCTGTTATGGCTGTCCATACTGGGATTGGAGTCACTTCTGAAATAGAAAAGTCCAACCCCAGAAGGGTGGGATACAGGCCCTTTGGCAATGCTAGTCAACGTCCTTGCACTACACATTAGAATAATGAACATTTTTTAAATCATTACTGGAATTGTTCTGCCTGGCTTCAGTGGGAGGAAGTGGGATTCATTAGTTTTGTTAATTCCCATCTGACATTCCCTTTTATCTGGTGACCAGGGTCAATCTACAAGGGGAACACCCAGCCAGAGATTAACAAAACAGGCAGTGTGCATGTGTGTGTAAAGGAAGAGTTATAAAAATGCTACTTTCCTTCAGAAAGAAACTTGCTACAAGAGATTTTAATGAGTAAGTATGTTCTTGGAGACTGTCACGCTACACAAAATTAATCCAGCACTGCTAGAGATAGAGGTGAAAGGAGAAGTCCTCTCTACAGGCTCTCCCTTTCCCTGGTGGGGTTGGTCATGCCTGGTCATCCATGATGCTTATTTATCATGCCTGTGGATGGATCAAACTGTGGACCAATGTGGCTGAGAATATCCAGAGCCTGGAGGTCAGCACACCAAACAATGCCCAAACAGGTCCCTCTGTACTTTTAACAAAAGCCTCCAGCACATCTTTCCTTATCCCATCACTGTGCCTTTCCTTCCCTTCTCCCTTTAAACATGCCTTTCTTCCTACAAAGAGATACTGTGGGAGAAATCTTGTCCACAGACACTCATCTTTGACACAAGGTTTCTGATGGGGATAATGCAAAGTGTTGCCCTGCACAGCACTCAGACTTCCACACTGGCCTTCATCAGGCCTGAGCAGAGGCAGGAATGCCTCTTGGGCTGCTTTTCTGAGTGCCAAGGTTATGCCATTTGCATGTAACTGACTGTGCAGAGGGAGAGCCCACCCTTCCCCTCAGACTGCATCTGCATGTCCTTTCCAGATGGCAGTATGGGAATGGTGAAGGAAGATCTGCCAGATGCTGGTCAGAGAATGAAAGAACCAAGTCACTGATCCAAGTCCCTCCTTATACAGGCAACACCATCACACAGATCCTGCCATCAAACACATCAACAACAGAATTGTTTTCCAGTACCCATTGTAAGGAGACAGAGCATAGTACTAACACACCAGCTACCATCCAAACTCTCTCTACTACAACAGCAGCTGCAAAATTTTCATTGCAGTTTGCAAAGAAGCGACTGGATGCAAATAACCCGCAAAGCTCCCTGTGAGGCTATGCTGGCCACACCCTGATGCCCAGCCTTCCTCCTCCTGGGGAGAACAATGCAGCTTTGTCAGCACCAGGAGGACTGAGCACTAGCAAAGTACAGTGGCCTTTTTTATCCTAGCTTCAAGGCATTTGTGGTTGGAAAAAGGAATGCATTCATCTTGTAAGAGCAAGGAATATCTATGTTAGAATTGGGCTTTGCCCACAATTCTGTATTTGACCTCCAGGGAATAGATCTGAACACGGATCAGTCAAAACATTTTAGCTCATTCCTCTCTCTTTGCTTCAGCTAATTTGGAGACCGTGCTTGTTCCTTTACTTGTATGTTAATTGCAGCGGTGATCTAACCTCTAAGGTCTTTAATGTCCTCCCTAGCTTGGTAAACTTGTTCCTGTTGTCAGGAAGACAGGTGGAAACATGGCCTTGCTCAGTGCTTGTGAACAAATTCATCTTTAATCCTTGAGGTCCATATAGCCATGAACGAGTTAATACCCACACCTCTTAGTCAACCAATTGGTTTATCCAGGAAAAAGAAATATCCCAGAAAATTGGATGTCAGTAGATTATCCTTCTCCAGATCCGTGGATTAGTGTGCTTGGAGAGGGTATCCAAGTGGAAAAGAATGTAATAGCACTGTATGTGCAGGGAGAGCCTTCACCTCCACTCCAGCTCAATTACACATTTCTCTTATCACAACCATCACATGATGCCTACCCTCATGCCTTTTTTCACTTAAGCCTATTATTGCATTTTTATAAATAGTGGAAAGCCTCTTGAAATGGTGAAGCTTCTTGCTGTAGTGGATCATATGTTAGCTAAATAATTTTGTTTCCTCAGCTGTCCCCCCACTCTGCTCTTCTAACACCACTTCCTTATTTGCTTGTTGCCTATATTAAGCGATTGCAGCATCCATCCTCCCTTCAATATCTCCATGATAAACCCACATATACAGGTTTCCACCTACAGCCTAAGGCCAAACTCTTCTCTCAGATTCTCTTAGTCCAGCCTAGAGCAAGGGCCACAGGTTCAAATACCCGAGCACAAATCAATTGCTCTGGACTTCCTGTAGGCTGAGGGAAATTTGGAGCACAGAGAAACCAGGAACCAGTATAGCTTGTGCCAGCTGAGCCTCGAATACCTGATGCTTTTCAGTAGAGGAAATGATGCAATCAAAGCCACGGTGGCTGAATGACAATGCCTGCAGTGGCAGCTCTTTAAGCTATTACAAGTCTTCTGTCAGTATGACATTTCATCTTAGAGCCCTGGCCTTGGGCTACAAGTTTGTCTGACATTCTCTGTTTTCTCTTTTTGCTGTGGACTTTTGTGTTTGGATGGGGTTTGGTAGGTTTGGGGTTTTTTTTGGTTTTTAATCCTTTCTTGATTGATTTTCTCTCTCAATTTATTCTTAATAGTTATGCAAGAAACCTTGAAAAAAAAGAGAACCAAACAGATTTAGTTTGGAAATGAGAGGCTGATTAAAATCAGGAAGAGGATCTCCAGCAAACTGGAGTGACCCTTCCCCTCCCCTCAGCACTGGTGAGAGCACAGCTGCGCCCAGTTCTAGAGTCCCCAGTGCAGAGGGAGGACACAGGCAGGGACATAGAGGTGGCAGAGGAATCAGAACACCTGCCATGTGGGCAGTGGCTGAGAGAGCTGGGATTGTTTAGCCTGGAGAAGAGAAGGCTGAGGGGCACTTTATCAGCATGCACAAACTCCAGAGAGTGGCAGGGGGTAAGGAACATGGAGTTTGACTCTTCCCAGCTGTGCTCAGTGGCAGAACAAGAGGCAGTAGCAAAATGAGGCAAAATGAAATACAAGAACTTTCATTTAAACAAGCTACCCAGAAAGGCTGTGGAGTCTGCCATCTGAGAGATACTCAAAAACCTGATAGGGTACATCTTGGAGCAGCCTGCTCCACATGACCCATCCTTCAGTAGGAGGTGGGACTGTGGGATTTCCAGAGATGCCTCATAATCTCAGCACTTCTGCAATGCTGTGATTCTCTAACAGGATGCCAGAATTAAGATTTTAAGTGCTGATTCCTAGCTTTAAATACATCTAAAATTTCGAGAGAAGAGCTGATCTGTTCTTTTTCAAGATCTTTATTGGCAATACTGTATTATGTTTTCATTGAGCTGCAATCCTCCCTCTTAAGTAGGAGGAAGGTCTGGGACCAGTTCTGGCCATAAACTGCAGAGCATGTTAGAACAATCACCTATGACGCCTTCTCAAGTGAGATGTGAACACCACTTTAACCAAATAAAGATGAAGCTGAAGCTTCAGCATTGCAGCATGCAGCACCTGGAGAGTTTCCAGTGTTTTTTCTACATGTAAATTTGTTTGATGTTTGTTTCAGAGATCTGCAGGAGGATTTTCATCAGCATTATTGACTTTTAAAGGTTTTGCATTTCATTTTTGAAAGTTTGTTAAGAGTAATCAGTATCTGTATTTATTCCCTTTCATTCTTTTACCTGTTTGCTGCCAACAGAGATAGGAAAAAAAAACACTTTCCTAATAAAAAAATAAAATTAATAAGCCAAATAGAACTATTGCAAAAACAATCAGACTTTTGTCTTCTTTTTGAGCATTTCACATCACAAACTCTTTAAAAGAGAAAGTGGTGGAAAGCATTTTGAGACGTTAAGTATTCCATTGTAGAGAGATGAATCACAGAATCATGGAATCACAGTATTTCTTGGTTTGGAAGGGACCCTAAATATCACCTAGTTCCGATGCCCAGGCAAGGACAGGGATGCTGCCCACTAGATAACTGTGCTCAGGGCCTCATCCAGCCTGGCCTCGAACTCTTCCAAGAACAGGGACATCCACAGCTTCTCGGTTCTCTGTTCCAGCACCTCACCACCTTCACAATAAAGAATTTCTTCCTAATACCTAATCCAAATCTCTCCTCTTTTGGCTTAGAACCTGTTCCCCCTTGTCCTATCACTATCTACCCATGTAAGAAGTCGCTCTCCCTCATTTTCATAGGCCCTCTTTAAGTACTGGAAGGCTGCAACGAGGTTCCCCTGGAGCCTTCTCTTCTCCAGTTTGTTCAGCCTGGAAAAGAGACTATTCAAGTATCAAGTTACGAACAATTCAGGAACTTAATCCTGTATCGAGAATTTGAATCAAAAGAGGAGGATACTTTTAATTAAATAAGTATATAAACCTACAAAATCAGAGGAGTCTCCTGATCTGAAATTGCTCAGTTTTCTGGGTACCTATTCTGAAACACTGCAAAGAGGTCTGATTTTGGGGAAATGGTGAGGATTACTCTTCTGAAAAACTGTCTCTGAGTGATGTAATTCAAGCGCAAGGAGAATACTGTCCACAGGAAAACAAATATTGCCAGGAGAATTGTCTCTTGAATCCTTTATTCACTGAATTATTGCAGAAGAATATTTCTCCCTCTAGACACATGCTGAGTTATAATTTGATCATAGACTTGAAATTGCATTTGGAAAAAATATCCTAAAAAAGGGTAAGGATAGAAAATACTTTGACTTTTAGGAGTTCAATACTGAGTGGATAGCTGTGATTATTGTTCTGCTCTTAGCAATTAACTATTGCATTACACTAGAACTGATTAAGAAAAATGTAAGTCCTCATGGAATGAAAAGAAATTAAAATTTTATTTTGTTTATTTAGCCTACTTCTTTTAGTGATCTCAGCCATTTTTTCTCTTTATATTTGATATCTGTTCTGAGTAACATGATTTGACTGATCTGTAGTAAAATACTTAAAGCACAAGGAATGCCTGTGCACTAGGATACATTCTAAACTTGTTACAGGCACTAATGTAGTTTATTATGGAATTGAGGGAAGTATCTTGAAAAGAAATTATGCCAACCAGATTCTCAAGAAAGAAGCTCAGCTAGACTGTCCAGCTCAGGTGCCTGCAGTCACCCTCCGCTGAAATCACAAGCTTTTTGGAAAAGAGGGCCATTTCTCAACATCTGCAACATACCAACTATACTGTTTGTGCCCAGTAAACAAGTAATTTGAATAACAAATGGAATTGTTTCTAAATATAATGTTCCACAAGGCTTACAGAGATGCCATCTGCTCTGTAAGGTAGAAAGCTGGAGCATATAAAAACTTCCATGTATGTGTAATTTTACACCCTCATGCAGCCCCAGGGATATTCAAGCACATAAAATTGAGCAGATATGTAAACATTTGCAGAGCTACAGCTCCATAATTGGTAATTTTGCAGCCACTGTATTTTTCAAGGATCTGGAAAGAAGCCCCATGGCAGAAGGTGCCTTGAGGGTCAACAAAAACAAGCTGTGGACGGCTCATCTCCACTTTTATTCTAGTGCTTGGCTTAATTTTCCTGTCCCCAAAACTCTCCCAGTTTGCAGTGCAAGTATGGCACATTCCCAGCACTCTGGCTTCGGAGAGACAGCAGAACATATCTCACTTCTGCTCAGGGCTGGAAGTGAAAATAGAGTGAGGAATCCAAAAGGAAGTTGTTGAATGCGTGGCAGATGTTGTTGCATTTGGCCTAGCACTACTGCATGTGGCAGGCACACGACTGGTGATCTTAGCCAGAGAGGTTAATGGTGATGGGCACTTCTGTGTGAGGGTTTTCTTTCAAAAGAGAGTGGAACAAATGTTATAAGTGAACAAATAACAGCAGGAATAATAACAACAAAAAATTAAAAGAGGGGGAAGCGAGGCTCAGGGACAATGGCATATCAGCTGGGAAAAAAAGTACATCAATGGCCAGGATAAAGCATAACACCAGGGGAGAGTGGGCTAAAGATATATCTTGAGCCCACTCTGTGTACCTCCATCCCATTTCCCTGAGTTTTGGCAGCCACCCCTCCTACAGACAAATGCAGAGTGAGGAAGCGATACACACAGGTATGAATCATGGCTTTCTAGGCCATTATTCACAACGGGAGCTACGCCTGAGCAGAGGTGCATTACTCGCATATTGAAGATGATTTATGTGGGTTTTACGTAGCTGTTGGGCTTTAATTATTCACTTGATCATCAATAAAAAATAAGCAGTGAGCAGTACAGAATGTTAACATGTCTGAAAGGGACATGCAGCCCTTGTGTGAAAGAAATGTGCACATGCATGGAGGCATTCCTGCCCTGTCAGTGCCAAGTATGAGCACGAATTCACAAGCAGGATTAGGACATTTCTTTTCTTTTCCCCCCTATCCCCTCCCTACCGTTTTTACAAACAAAACCTGGCAACCTGTTCATCAGCTCTGTGAAGGCAGATAAATGTTTCAGCAAAACATGTGCCAAATATCCATTGATACTGGCTGGAATTCAATATGATGAAATTAATTGATGCTGGCGTCCCATTTGGTGCAATGCAATATCTGATCAATAGCAAGTAATTGGACATCATTTTGTGTAGGATAGAAAGCTGGGGCTGTTACATCACTCTGAGTTATGGATGATATTAATCACTGCCTAACTGTTTCATCAATGTAATTTCTTTTCATCAACTTGCTGTGGCATTTAGAACGTTGAACATAAAACCTCGATACTGTATTAACTTGAAATTAAAAGCTGTGCGGCCCAACGAAACAGAACATCATTACCATGGGTGTGAATAGTGTTCTCACATTGTAGCGCAAAATTATACAATTGGCACCTTTAACAAGCAGAGCAAAATGACGGGGAGAAAAAATCAAATGGCAAGAACTCATCTGGACTGGGGGTATATACACTCATACAAGCCTTACCTTCAGTTCTTCCTCCTTAACTGCAGTCAATGCAAGACCAGCAGGGAGAGAAATCTGTGTTTCTTGCAAGTTTTTGCAAGTCTACAGGTGTTTGCAAGTTGTGAGACTACTCAGGATATATTAACAGGGCAGGTCTAGTAGAGGACAAGGTATGGTCTCTTCAGCCCCCTTCCTAGCATGGAAGTAGGTGCACATCTGTCATTGATTGCTGGGATTCCTATTGCTATATCTATGCTCTTCCCATTTTAGCTTTCTTCAAACCTCTTTTTGTGCTCCACCAGAAGTATATTTGTGTGGGTTGGTACCATTGCCTTCTATCAGGTGACTTCCAGTTACTCTTTTTCCATCGCACACTATCAGGAACCCTTACTCAGGATTTGGCAGTGAAGGAAAGCTTTTAGACTAGTCAGTCAGAGAACTAGTGCCATGGGCTCTGCCACAGCCAGAGAGGAGGGGCAGCTTCAGTCAGACCATGGCACAGTCCTGCTCTGCGTGACAACAAAACTTTCTGAGGGCTACACTTCAGACACCAGCCTGGGCAACTAACTGAAGTCTGGCACTCCACCACTGAACCCAAACCTCATAACACGTACTGCTCTTTGCAATTAAAATCATCATAGAAAACTGAAAGTCGTTCTTCACCCAAGCTGATCCTGGCTTCCTGCTGAGACAAGACATACGTATCCTCCCAGACCCTGCTTTCTGTGGGAAATAAATTGTGAAAAGCAAAAAGATATTTAAGCCAGACCCCTCTTTCAGACCATAAGCACAGAGCACTCAGTTTATGTCTTGTCTGGGAAGCTGAATGACCCGGTCTAAGCCCGTAGATAAAGCTGGCAGAGAACAGACTCAAGTCTCTGTTATTACACAGAAAAGCAAATGTAACTGGTTTATTCATCCTGTCTCAGGTGAGAGCTTTTTCTCTGTTCTCTGTTTGGTGAGAAGCTTTTTTGGAAAGACAGGATGAGAGCAGATAATAATCATAATAGCCTATTTCAACATCTCCAGCTCAAGGTTTCTTGCCATATTTGGAGATTGTTTTCTTTAAACTCTAAACTCTGGGTCTGTGGGAATCTTAGCTTTCTCTTAAAAAAGTGCTTTTTGTTCCTTGTGATGGGGCAAGGAAAGCCTGCAAACCTGTCATCCAACAGAACTGCAAAATTGCAAACCTAAAAAGAAGAACCTTAAGAGTGCATTACTCTTAAACATCTACATTTTTAACAGCGACCTCATGAGTTTTAAGAAGGTCTTATTGTTAGGTTTTAAGTGCTGGGGAAAATTGCTGTTCATTACAGTTTAAATAGAGATAAAGTTCTGGAAGAAATACTTGTAAGTGCCACTGGTCAGAAAAAAACCTTGAATTATGGAAAAATGGATTTTAGAGGAAATTTTCTGTGCTTTGTCTTTTCTGTACTTCACGCTGGAATTAGAAACACAACAGACTCAGTTCAGATGTGGAGGTAAAATGGCAGCAGATATTTCTTTATTTCCAACCCTGCTAAGGAAAATAGTTCCTTACATGGTTAAATTTCACTATGTACCAAGATCCTAGTAGATCATGACTTCATATTTCAAGTTTATCAATAGTAATGTTTTGTTTATATAGAGGAAAAGAAAATTGTGTGACAACTGCTTTCAGAGCTAAATGATGCTGGATCTCTAAATAAACCCTGGAAGGAAGTATGTGAGTCCAGCTTGGTTTTGTTTTTAGCTAAAGAAGTCAGAACCCCATGTTACTGGGAAGATGAGGCATTAATTTCCTCTGCCCTCAGTGGCAAACCTATACAGTATTGTGTACAGCAAGAACCAGTCTCCCACTGAGGCCACACCAGAAATTTCTTCACTGAATCTGCACGAGACATTTTAAAAGTATTTCAAGACCAGACAGTGCCTGTACAGACAAGAGCACAGGGCTGCAGGGGGACATAGCACGGGTTCTTTGTGACTGCTTAGAAGGTTTAGGCATCGCTGACAAAAACTTCCAGTCTCCATTTTCCCCATTTTCATTGCTGACCCTGGCTGTTCCTGCTTTTAATAGTACATGCTAAATATGTAAATGTGTGCCTCTCGTTTGAGGGTTTTTAGTCATACTGTTCCATTAAAGCTTAAAGTGATCCTGAACACGCTCTTTAGGGAGTGCTCCTTCTGAGCAAAGTCCATTGTAGTCACCATCACAGAGCAAATCAACTGTGCACACACATGCACTTACACAAACAGCTTTCTCTTCATTTTTCCACTTCCCACCGCTGCCAGTAGCACCAGTAACTCTCTATTGGTATCTGCTGGTGCCTCGTAATAGAGAGCTAAACATGACATTGGCAAAACGGGAAGAAGCCTCTGTAAGCCCCAGAGAAAGTGAACTGTAATTGCTTCACAGCTCCACCTACTTGGTTCAAACTCCCTGTCACCCTCTGTCTATGCTTCCTTTAATCTAAAACAGGAGCTATTCAGAGTGCAACGACATTTGCTCTTTGTCTATGGAAAACAACCCTCCATAACCCTTTTGTCTGTTCTTGTCACTCAGATGATCAGCCACATCCCCTCTGCAGTGACAGCTCCCCAAGCATACGTACTTTCTGCTCCGTTGTTTTACTCTTGCATTTGTAAGAATTACTTATTTTTAGCAACTAATTATACTAACAGCCATAAAAAGATAGGGCCAAAAAATGTAAAACTACTTAGAGAAGGGAAATGAAGACACTGTTATCTTAAAAGGAGAGGGTCCACTACTAAATTCACTGATGTTAGCCTGCTGGGGTTACCTGCCAGAAAAGGTCAAGATGTAATTATGATGGCTGTACTGAGTGTACTGTATCCCTGATGGATGTGAATCTGTGAGGTCTAAGCATTTTAGCAGTACCCACGACAGATTAAAACTCTCTGAGAACATTAAAAACAAAGTAAACATTAAGGTCCCACCAAGGGGACGATGCTCAAATATCCTGCAGGGAGGGCACACCCTGGAACTCTGGAGCAAGAATCTTGGTGCCTTGAGTTTTCTTCCTCATTTCACAGTGTATTTACTGAGGAGTAGGTGGGGAGCTGTGCTACTCTACACTCAGCTCCTCACATAGAGAAGTCATGATTATTTCAGCCCACCAAATTCCTGGAAATCTAAGAGTAGATGTCACAGTGTCAAAGACTACTGTGCTGTTTGTGTATTACTCTCATTACCAGTGTGCAAAATGAGACTTACACAGTACTGTGGTATTTACATAGCACTCATCACCAGGGTACTCAAGCTTCCTACAAAACCAGACATTAAACAAACCCGTTTTTCACCTACAGCCAACTAAATAATTTTTACAGGCATTTAGAAAACTTGCACACTCCTGTAATTATTGTCACATTGTCTCTGTCATTCACTTGGTCATGTTCAGGAGCACAATTCACTTCCCCTGGTATTAATGAGTAATAAATAATTCATACAAAAATAAAAAAGCCATCAAATAAAAGAGACAAGGGCATACTTCATGTGGTGACTGCATTTTATAGTCTGTGATGTCGACTTCTGTGGTAAAGCCCTGTAGAATTTAAGAGAAAATAATAACCTTTCCTTACATTTTGAACATCCTATAGAATAGAATACAATTAACATCTTTGTCAAGAAGCAGAAGTCAGCACCCTATTTCAATTCCAGAACAGAGCACTGTTGTACTTACTATAGACTCTTATGGGTTTCATCCCTCTCAGCTTCTGTAGAACTTTCCAGGAGGGTTTGCACATGAAATGAGAAGAATCATGGGAGAAAAGCTGCTGTAGAGAGACACGAAAACATCTGGCCTAAATTTACTACTGAAAGCTTTCTTGGGAAATTTAAGCACAGTGTGACTATTCAGCTTCATGAGAAAGGGTTCAGGTGTGTTCAGAAGAGGGTTAATAGGATAAAACTGGAGAACTAACAGGAGAGTGCCCAGAAGATACACAATTAAAGTGCTTTACCTGCCTATTGGTGACAAATGGAGTACAAAATCCCTGACTATTGCAACTGCCCCTCAGCTCAGCAGAGACAGCAACCAACCCTTTCTGTGGAGTTGCCAGACTGATGAGTTTCATAGCCCGTGAAAAGCTCCTTAACCCCAGGGACTCAAAGGAAACGTCTGGTCCTTACATGAGAGACAAGGTGAATTATTTTGAGCATAGAAGGAGTCAGAAATCTTTGTTCAATTAGCAGGCATCTATCCAATGTATATGGGACCTTTCAGTTATGTTCTACATGAAAGAGCTGCATGGTAGCCTGCCATGAACACTATTCATGTCCACACAAACCAATCCCTTCCCACTCAATTGCCAGTCCCGTGTCAATTGTATTCCTGCATAAAAGGTAAAACTTGATTTTGTGTTTTCCTGTGGCCACTCAGATTTATTGTTGTTTTTCAGGAGAGTTGCAGAATGAAACAGCAAATACTTAACTACTGTCGTTCACCCTCCCATAAACTGATGCTGTAGGGAGTTAATCTCAATCTAAGCTCTAAGGGGGATCCTGCATTGTCGGGCAGAGGGGGCTTCAGTGCAGTTAGACAAGAGGGGGAAGCAAATGGCTGGTTGGTGTTAGAACACAAATATTGTTTACATTCTGGCAGACAAACACAAAAGTTAAAAACAATCCTTGAAAAACAACAGAACACAAATTCAAAACCACACAGGAGATGTCAGAAGTGTGCAACCTTAATTAACCCTCCTGTGTGCATGTATTATCTAATTGCATAAGCATATATTATTTCTCCCCTCAGGGCCTGTGTCTCACAATGGAGGTGACAGACTAAATCCACTGTGCGAGAAGCTGCTCAATATTTTCCTTTCTCCTTCTCTTTGTATGGTCCCAGGTTATTTACTGAATACTATTCATTTCAAGCTGAAGGTAGGATTACTCGTTTTATCATGGACATTCTTGTCACATTCCTGACTTTAGCAGCTGTGGACCTCACATAAATTAATATATTTGTTTTCATTTGTGTAAAAGGAGGGCTTGGCATTATCCCCATTTATCTGAGGAGATCACTGCTGAGCAATTTCTATGAGAAATTGAATTGCTCTCTCTGAAATGGTTAAGAAAGCTAATGAAATATGGTTTCACCATGAAGGGAGCTGTTCAGTTTTAATAATAAGTGATGTTACTAGTCCTGCATAAATTTTGTATTTTTATCCTAAACAATGTGAGTAGAGATACCCTCATTATTCTTAAGAATAACCCATTTTTCAGGATCCCACCAACTCCTTTGATTGCACAATCATGTGAGATACAACGGACCTGCCTTATTCTGCCACAGAATTTCCAAGACTTCAGCTGACATGGAGTGAAGTCCTTTGCACCACTGAGGCTGACTTTCTTAAACTTTTGTCACCTAGTTCCTTGGTACACTAACTAGTCTCATTTGTCTTCTTTGGTCTCTCCCAATACAGTTTTAATGTTCTTCAGGAGTTCTTCTGTTTTGGAAATATAAACCACAAGGGGAAAAATATTTTTTTCCTTTAATTTTAAAACCCCACACTTTTTAGAAACACCTGTCACTGTTTCCATCTCTCCAATCAGTGAGCAGCGCGGGTGTCTCTCTCAGTGGGAGATGACAATTTGATGATACTTCATCAGTGTGAGACTCCTGCTGAGAAGTAGATTGAGACAAAGAAAATGCCTCTCAGCATTGGAACAAATAAGAAATCAGATTTTTTAAGTTATTGTTAGGTAAGTTCAATTTCTTTTATTTTATGGAGAAAGTCTGCATGTGTGTGTACTGGCATTGGCATCGGCCAGTTCGCTCCTGTTTCTCTCTCTACACTACACAGGCATTAATGCTACCAGCAAAACTACACTCCTCAGAGAAAAACACCAGGATGAGATTAAAGAGCAGTACCCATATGTCGGCCTCACCAGAGATTTCCTGCAAACCTCAGGAAAGGTTTCTTTAAGGTCTCAATTCACTGAAGAACCCTGTAAACAGAAAGTTTGTCTTGTTCCTGGTGCTATGAGTGTTCTCATTTGTATTTTCAAGGCTCTCTGCATTACCAGGAAGGACAGATATACTTTAGAAAAATAATTTTAAAAAGCCTTTAAAAGCATGTATTAGTACTGGAAAGCAGGAAACATAAAAGTATAGGGTAAAAGAGTTGGGGGGGGGGGGGGAAAATCCAACAACACCTGTAATCTATTGGCCATGACAAATCTAAGAGAGCTTTCCCACTCATTCTTTGGAACAGAATGCCCTATTGCCTTCAAGATTGCTCACAGTGAAGAGAGTCACAGACTCCTGCAGCTTGACAGAATATTCAGTGCAGGAGTGCCTGGCAACAAAATGCCCAAACTCAGGCCACATTAAGAAAGACTATTTGATGGAAATTGCTGTTGGAAATACTCCTGATCATTCGCTGTGATGGGATTCCCTTTTCTTGCATTAAGGACTGCTGAGGCCCTGTGAAGTTGCATAGCAGAGAGATTTCAGACCATCTGCAGCCATCATCTGGTCAGTAAGGAATAAGTAACATGAGTGACGTGTTATCCATACACACAGTGCTGCAGGTTACAGAAAGCATGGCATGTGAGCTCTTAGGATGATACGAGTGCTCTTCGTACTCCTACACACAGGGAATGAACTGGGCCCAGTTACTCTTTGCTACTGGGACAGTTACTGTCCTTCTGGTCAGGTACTGGGCAGCCCTCAATAACCAGGACTAAGCCAGTATATTGTAGGGAAGAAAAGCTGTCTTTCTGGGAATTTAGATGCCACCGGGATGGAAATCCAAGCTGAAGAGGGGCTTTTTACAAGGGCATGTAATGACAGGAGAAGGGGGAATGGATTCAAACTAAAAGAGAGTACATTTAGATTAGATATTAGGGAAAAATTCTTTATTGTGAGGGTGCTGAGGCACTGGAACAGGTTGCCCAGAGAAGTTGTGGATGCTCCATCCTTGGAAATGTTCAAGGCCAAGCTGGATGGAGCTCTGAGGAACCTGGTTGAGTGAAACATGTCCCTGCCCATGGGAGGGTGGCTGGAACTGGATGATTTCATGGCTCCTTCCAATCCAAACCATTCTATGATTTTATGTCAGGAATAACACCTGCCTGCTTCTTGCTAGACTGTGGGTGGCCCTTCCTGGGTTTTTGAAAAACATGTTGTAGAGAGGATGAAAAAAGCCTATGTCCTCTAAATGCAACCTCCTCCTTTCTTTCTCTTCTTATTTCTCCAAAATCCAGGGACAATTCTCTCCTGGTGTCCCCACTCATTTCCACAATCTCAGGTAAAGATGGAATACAGATAGTTTTCTTCCAGACAGAAGCACAGTTCATGCTGCCTTTCTTCTGCAGGCAGGTAGGTCTCTCACGAGACCATGGGTAAACAGTGTAGCACCATCAGCAATAGTTCTGGTGCACAGCAAAAATCTTCATGGTGCCTCAGTCCTGCTGACCCATAGCCCGCCCACCAGCATTTTTCTGTAGCTTTGCTGAATTCCCTTCAGTTCCTCCTGGGATGCCAGGTCCTGAGCAGCCCACAGTACAAGCCACAGCTCATGATGTCCAGCTGACTTTTACCATCATAAACAGGCTGATATTTGTTTAATTTAGTGAAATAAATGCCTCTCCTAGCTGTTTGGAAAGCAAATCCCTCCTTACCCTCCAGCTGGTATTTGCTGCACTTGAGTGAGCCTGATGAAAAGCTCGGGGTATAATTTAATGCTGATCTGTTTGTGAAGAACCAACAAGCCTTTCTTAAGGCCTCAAGGTTTTTCAAGCCAAGGAACTGCTCTTTTCCTTGATGGAGTTCTTCAGTGCCTTACCAGGATTACACACAGCAGATCTTCAGTCAGGGACAGCAAGCAAACAATGTATTACCTGCAGCAACACGTACTGCTGAGCATAATAATATATTGAGGCAGGACCTTACTGAGCTTTCTGATGTTCCACATGGAACAGAGTCATGTGGAACCTCTTTTTTACTATTAACTGTCATGGGTTGACCCTGGCTAGATGCCAGGTGCCTACCAAAGATGCTCTGTCACTCACCTCCTCAGCTGGACAGAAGAGAGAAAATATAGTGAAAAGACATGGATAAGACAGGGAGATAAGGACAAGGAGAGATTGTTCACCTGTTATGGTCATGGGCAGAAAAGAATTGACTTGAGGAAATTAGTTAAATATGTTACTGATCAAACCTGAGTAGGATAATGAGAAAATAATAACAAATTTTTAAACTCTTTTCCTCCTGCTGCAGGGCCTTCTGCTCGTAGTTGCCCTAATCCTACGTACATCCCATGTGCCATCCACTCTCTTCTTCCTGTTCTTGTCTCCCCATTTCCTCTTCACTTCAGTCCCTCTTATATCTTAGGGATTGTCTATCATGCACCTAAATCAAAGAGATTTCTTCCAAATTACTGCTTTCATCCACAGTTGTCAGTTCATGTTAGTGAAGAACTGTACATAAAGGAGTGAAAAATTAATTGAAAGGGAATGATTTGCAGCCACTGTCCCAAAACCAGTAAGGTACCAGCTTTGCCATGTTTGATCAGGAACAAGCAGTGTTTGTGGTTTCCGGGGTGCCAATTACCTGAGAGTATTTGGAGCCAGGTGAAATCTGCACCCAGGGCGTTCAAACTGAAAGAGCACCCAGGAACATATAAAGCCGAATATCATTATTTCCTCTTACCCTTGTACGTAGCATTTTCACACTACGAACCAAGGAATGGGAAGATACAAAACACTGTATGAGTTTGCCTGAGAATGAAGAAATCTCTCAGCCCTTTCATTTCAACCATTTTTCATTTAGGAAGTATGAGTGCACACATGAAACAGCATCAAAATTTATGCAAATATTTGTGTTGTTTACATGTGAAATATTATACTCTAAATTAGGACTACTTCCTTGTGAAGAACACATTTTGGAAATGAGTACAGCCTGCTGGACATCCCCGTTGTTAAATGAAAACATGCTGGAAGTCCACCACAACTTGGGCAAATATTTAACAGCTCACTGTGCCTCCAGAATACAACTCTGCTAGATATTCTGGAGAGCCCACTGGTGCCATATCTGAGAGTAAATCACGCTTCGATTATTCTGTCTTACAGACCACTGCAGCACAGGGAACATTCTTTGCCAGCAGCTGTTATCAGTATTCTTGGAATTCCTGACTGCAGTAATTGAAAGCCTAATATGAAAACAAAAAGCTACAAATTATTTTCACAGTATGTAAAAGTTAAGACAGAATGCTGTTAAAGAGAAATCTCTCTATTAGATAGAGCTGTCTCAGAGTTACTTCTTCCTTTGGAAATCACGATCTACACAATTTCATAAATCGATGAAAAGATTTTGACCATTAAACTTAATTGATACTGAATTTAAAGGCATGGACTTAAATAATTTTGCTATTTTCTTTAACAATTAGTTTTTGGCATTGCATTTCTCTCCATCACGAGTACTGAGGATGCAAGATTAACATGTACAAAAGATGCAGCACTGTGAGAAGCGACATCTGGGGCAATGTAAAAGATGTTTCAAGGAGTGTAAACAGGCAGAAGTAAAAATAGAAAATAAAACTTGACTTTTAAGTAAAATTAGCAACGACTTGGATTTATATAGTGCTCCATATGTTCTAGATGAATAACACCCAAGGCATTTTAGAGTGAAGTAAGGTAAAAAGCACGCTTGAGGCAAGAAAGTAAGAAATTAATTAAATTTCTTCAAAATGTTTTCAGCTTTGAGTAGGTGCAATTCTTCCTGTTAGATGGCTGTGGTAATGGTGCTGAGGTGCTGTTGTTTTACATAATTGGCTTTGGATTGGAGCCATGCTGCAGTGAAAGAGCAAAGACTGCTTGTAGTTGAAATGCTCATTCTATTTATTTTTATTTTTTTAATTTAATGCTGCAGCAGAATTCTGATTGCTTAGATAAATATAGCGAGAAAAAATGAAAGCTTTCAGCTGTTTGAAAATGCCATTGAGCTGGTTATGAAAGAAAACAGTCCTTGAGTGGGAGAGGAAAGGAGGAACTGTGCAATGTGGATAGTTTTTCCCCCTGGTTTGGTGGTTTTTAACTTCATCTCCCATTTGTAGAGAGACGGATTTAGGAAATGGTTCTTGATGATTGTGCCTAGGTGGATTTCTCCAGCTCTAAGTATAGTGAAAACTATAACAACTTTGTTTGGGTCTCTACAATAACAAAGGACAGTCCTGAGCATGAAACTTGAACACCAGTGTTGCATGTTTTGTGTTTTTACAGAATGAAGAGTTGCACAACTAGAGTACAAAATGGAGTCTTTCCTTTCCTACCATTCACCCTGCACAGATCGCCACACAGGTGACATGCACATGTGCTACTGCTATTCCATTTCTTCAGAAGCAAAGTGCCATGCACACCTGAGCCACGCTCTTCCACCATGACTTTACATTTTTCACAGGGGAAAAGTTCAGCAAGTCGGTAATTTGTTTAGGCCATCACTGGTGAACTGCAGGTGGGTAATTATTTTGGATAGGGATATTTTCCTATTCAGAGGTTCCCATACTGTTCCTGCTATGAAACCTCCCCGTGCCTTCTGACATAAAAGCCACACTCAGCCACTGGACCACTCGTCCTGCAGGCCTCTATGGCTGGAACCTCAAACATAGACCTTGTAATACCATTTAGATTTGTCAGACTATTGTGGGATTCCCAGAAGAGTGAAACAGGCAACCATTTCACTTGTTGGCTACATGCCAACAGTTGGAGTTTTACAGCTTATTAAAGCAGTCATCATGATCATCACTTCAATTTATCAGCTGAAGGCCTCAGCCAGAACTGGGGTCTTTCTGGGGTACAGTTTTTTATAGAGAGCCAGAAGATACAGATCATGTTTAAAGAGACAAAGATTTATGCATGAAAGAAGTTATCAAATGACTTCTGTTTTGGAAAAGTGCATTGACAGCCAGTACTCAGACTGTCCAGCTGGCTCAAGGGTGCTTCCTAATTTGGAAGACGAAAATTTGCCAGCTTTTGAAATTAATATGTTATTATTACTAGTATCTTGTTTTTTAGTCCTTCACTGTGTGGATAGCACGATCCTCATCAAAAAGGAAACCAGAAGGGTGCACACACACTGCCAAAGATCTGCCAGAAAAGGATTCTTGGCTATATTTTTCAACACTGCTTGAAAGGATTTCCTGCTGACTTCAGGCCTGTAAATCCACCCTTTGCTGCACGAGGATAAAGGAGAGGCTACTCATCAACATTTATTTAGCTTTATGGCCAGTTTACGTTTTGCGTTTAAACTGGGCAATCTTAGGGCCAGAGTATCCCTTTTAGTGGTGACCCAGTTTGCAGACTGTGCCTTTCTGCAAGAGTTAGAGTGAAGGCAAGGAGCCCTATCCACAGCTCACCGTATAAGAGACCTGCAAATTGCCACAATCCTCACTGCTCATCTGATGGAATGAGCTGTGCACCATAACCCAGCTCCTAATGTCAAGGAAATATTGTTCTCCATCAGTAGATACCCACCACATGAAATAGGCAGCAAAAGGCAACTGAACTCTGTTTTAATCTCTTATACACAATACCCAACAGAGGAAGAGCCATAATAATAATCTAGATTAGGCCAGTAAGGCATTGATTTTGTGTTTATGTTTATTCAGCACATGAAGCAGATACAAGGTAAGTGAGAGCTAAGATTTTGTTATGAACTGGCAGACTGTTTTACCTCTGAAAGGTGTTTCTGCTGAGTCTTATGTGCTAAATATTTCCACTAAGTTTTCTGGAAACTACTAGTAAATTATTAGTTCTGATCAGGATGCAAATGAAGCAAAAAAGATGTTCCTCAGGGCCATGAAGAATTAAGAGAAAGGCAGTCTTGGAAAGATCACCAGAGATGAGCAAAGCACATAAGAAAATAGTAACTCAGATTTATGTTACAATCTTGTTTTTGCTTCACTAATTAGGTCCTAGGAAGAACACAAGGATCTTATTCTAGTTCCCATCAACTTCTCTGGGCAGCATATCAGACTCCTAAGGCAGTTTATGATGCTCTGTTGAAAAACAGAATGGGACTTCTCTGACAACAAAGAACCAAAAGCAAGGGCAAGTTAGTTAAACAGTCACTGTAACATGAAAAAGGTGCAACCAAAATAGCCACAAAGCAACAAAACTGCAATTTTCAATGGGCCGTAGGCTTCACGCCACAACACCTTCCCTGGAACATAAAACCCAAGATGCCTGCTCCTTAAGCTATGTGAACGAGAAGAGGCAGTGCAGTATTGCAGAGTCAGTAACTGATGAAAAGGCAACTTTCCCAATACAAAAAGAACTACCATGTCCACACCACCCTGTGAAATGAAAATTCTAACAGTCACTCTTTGTCCTGGGGGCATGCAGCACTCTAAGTATCCCTAGTACTCTCTACCTCTTTTTTTTGGTTAATACAGAGCTACGTGTCTCAAGTTTTGTCTTTGCTAGAGCATGCTGTCTTAGTGGCTGCAGCCAGATTTCTCTTTGTTACTTCCCTGTCTGGTAAGCAAGCATAAAACACACCCTTCTTTCCACAAAGGACCTTTTTTTCTTTCTTCTACACCTACTGTGACTGACCACACGCTTTCAGTAACAATGCATAGCCTGAAACAAGAGAAATACTGTTCTCCTGGCCTCCAGTCTCTCCATCAGGTTTTCCCCCATTGCCGTTACTTGAGATGTGGGAGAAGTTGTGCAGAAACAGAAATGGCTTGTGCTCTTTGGCTTATTCTGTTCTAGCCAGCAACACACTGGCAGTAATCTCTTCTTCCTACAGAGATAAAGAGAGGTAATTAAGATAAACTAGACCTGCTGTTGTGGTCCCTGCTGGGAGGTATTTTAAGAAGGAAGACATGCTGGCCTCTTAGGAAAGATTTGTGAGGTACAGATCAGCTTTACCATTTGGAGATAGTGCAGAGGCTTTTGATGTGTTCTACTTAGAACAATACAACAAAACTATTTTACTTTTTTTTTTTAGTTTTGTGGAGGGCTCAGTGATTGGACCTAATCTTGAACATGTAACTTTATACAAAGCAGTGGGCAGGGAAAGGCTACTTTGGTACCTGTGGAAGGAACAAAATCCTCATTATGCTAAGTGTACTAGAGTGTGTTAGGGAGTTTAGAACTTCCTTCTGCTTTCCAAACTTGCTTCCTGTGAGATGTGATAATAAAGAGTTTTAAAATACTTAACAATTTGCATTTTTCAAAAAAAGGGGGAAATCATGTACCAAGAAAAACACAAACATGTTCAAAATACCTACCGCCAGCAACATCTTGGCATTTGCCAGTACTTAAAGGTTATGTCTGTCATGTTTAGACGTGGCATAAAGTCTTTCACCCTTTCCCAAGTAATTGGACATCATACTGATAGGCAAAATTGAATGTGTTGTGAACAGCTCTCCTATAGACTTACAGGGCTTACTGACAGACAGTGCTTGGAGAGAAGGCCTAATTTTATGCATGAACATGTCATGCTGGAATAATTATGCAACTGCCTGCTTTCCTTGTGAAACCCCATGATGGCTCCTGCAAATTCATACCTTCTTCTGGTTTTGCATAAACACAACTGCTCTAGTTAACAAGGGGAAATACATTATTAAGGTGAACGAAACATTTAAACAAGAATAAATAAATAAATAATTATATATATACATTAAACTGCACTGCTTTCAAGGCACATGACAGTGACTTCAACCTACACACCTTTTCTAAAGAGCAGCAAATGCAAAACTGGCTCTCGCTGGGGAATCTGTGGTCATTGATTCCCTTCTGCTTTGTAGTCTGACTGACGTGTGCAAAAACTAAGGTAGTCTTTTGCCTCTGGTAAGACTTACTTGTGGGTTTCGGTTATTTTATGAGTTTCGGTACTGCAAGTTTAACCAATGTGAAGCATCCCATCCTAGTCTAAAATAAGAAATCCTTCTGGATCATTGCTGAAAATCATTGACAGATGACTGTAGTCTTGATCTCACTTGAACAGGCTAACTGAAAACTTTTGACTTAGGGAATGAAAATGTCAGGATAGGGAGGACATCTCTTGATCTGAAAAAAGCTGGGTGCTGGGAGGTTGGTATTAGGGGAATGAATCCTTTTGCTTTCTCTGTTACTATTCTCTCCAGGTGTCTGTTCACTGTCACAGTTGTAATTATTTTGTTGGTTTTTTCTTAAACTGGTACACAGTGTTCATGCCTATATATCACATTTGGAAATACATATTTCAAACAGCAATACAGAAAGTATCTTTGAAGAATGTATAATCTCTGAAAAAAAATGACAGCATTCTTGCTACTATTTTCCTTATAAATACAAACTCAACTGCCATATTGCTGCTTCTGTTTGTGTGGTGAGAACAGTTCAATTTTTGTGTGAGTGGCATGAATGACAGTCTCCCTGTTTTGATTTCTTGCTCATTTAGGATTTTTAAGCTTGCAAATCTCCTAAAGAAAGACGCACTGGGTGCACAGCTGGCTCAATGACATCCAGTTTAAGACAGAACTAAAATGGTTTCTGCATCATTTATAGCAGAGGGGAAGCCCTTGAGTTACGGAGTGCATGGGTCAAATCAGGTCTGCAAGCTATTCTGTACCTGTGGCTGCGCAGCTCACCATGCTGTTGGCCATCTCTCTCTCCCTCTGTGGAGGGGGGAGTTTCCCATTGTTAAATTTCAGCAGTCGTGTGATATCAATTGCTTTTTTGCAGAAATATGTGTTACAGTGAACCCTCTGGCTGTTTGACTTGGGAGGAGCAAATGCTTTTGCTAATCAGGACTTATTCCCTTCCTTCACCCTTTTCATAAGTAGTTTTGTCACATTAGGGGTCACAGAGAGGTTGTCTTTTCTCAGTGGGCTTGCTGCTGCTTTTGACCAGGCTTTCTGATGGTACATCCCTCCTCCCCAGGTGTCACGCTGGGCTGGCCACTTCAATCTTCCCAACTGTTGACGGGATAGTATATTCTTGTGCTCCTTCGGTGTGGTTGCTTTGCTGCATGGTCTGTGCCTTTGCTAGCTCCAGTATGATTTGGGTCCCTGCTCTCAGCCCTGCCAAAGCTAAGTCTGACAGCAAACTGCACTGGAAGAACCTTTGGGCTGGAACACAAAGATTGTTCTCATATCCCTTAACACAGCACAGATCACAAACTGTCTCGTTCCTGTGGTGTCTTCATGCTGCAGGCAAAATGCTTACAGCAGAAATCCTCTTCTGCTGTCAGTCTGATTCAGCTGGCCTTCTTTCCTCCCTCCTCTGGTACACTCCTTTGGGTCCTCTCCAGTGTGGCTGGCACCAGCGGCAGTCCTGCCAGATCTCAACTGCTGTGTACCAGAGCGAAGCAAACCCACCCCCACAGACAGCTGCAGCTCACACTGCAGACGCAGATTACTGCTGGCAGACAAGCAGAGACAGCCTCGAATGCTTGTGATGTGTACCTGCTCATAGTCATCTGCTCGCTGCCCAACTGCCCCAGCAGCTCTTTGGTTGCATGGCTGGGATCCCCCTTAACTCTCTATGTCCTGGTTCTGATCACACTCCACTTACCCACAGCCTCCACTCTCTTGTTTTCAGAAGTTTGCACGTGGTCATTCTGGGCCCCAGGGGAGGCAGAGGCGTCAGAGCAGCTTTAATTCCAGCTGGAGGGTGCCTTGGCTCAGAGCCCTGGTGAGTCCCACCCCAGAGGGGAGCAGTTCCTTCAGGCATCTGGGCCTGAAGCTGCACTTTCCAGCCATGGCCCAGTGTTCAAAACCACCTAACTTCCAGTCCAATTAGGCTCAAGACACACTGAAGATCACAGGAGTGAGCTTGCTCTTACACAGGTTCCAGCCACAGAGCAGCAGAGTCTTTAAACTCAACCTCTAAAACAAGGATGTTGCTTGCTCAGGGTAATCACTTGACCCCCTCCACCCTTTCAAGTGAGGTATTCCTAGTAGTGCAGGCTAAACAGCATAATGTTTGTTGCCTCCTTTTCCCATTAATTCTGAAGCATCGTGTCCACTTTCATGCATTCATTTCCCTTCTTTTCTTTCCTGTTTGCATTTACTCAGCAGCAACCAGAGCATATCCATTTTTAACATTAGTTAAATAAATGCTGTTAGTGGATGACTATCAATCCTGCACAAATGCTTGCATAAGAAGATAAGTTTTCTCAAAGCTGTTTGCTCAGGGGTAGATGGCTGTTCTAATGGTGTGTTTATTGAACAGTGATTTATCTGTCGCAATTATATGCCCTTTAGGGCTGGTGATATTATATTAGTAGGTTTGATCTCTGCCAACACCTGGATCCCTTCTTGCAATTAGCAAAGTGATACGCCGTGTCTGCCACTCTGCTTCTCACCCCCTCCCCTTTTACCATTTCTTAACGAAAAGGTGAGCATAGCAAATCTCATCCTAAAAGCAGTAAAAAGGAATAATGTTGATGTGCATCTGCTTCTGGATTTAAAGGGAAGGCCAGATTACTCAAAGAGAATGCAAGAACACTTTCCTTACATCAACAAATAATTCATGGTGTGTATATGGGTATCCAGCAACTATATTATTGCAGTAGTGTGACAAATACTGTGAAGCAGACAGCAAATGGGACATATCATTCTACTGTCTTGACAAAGATTATAACAGGAATGGGAAATGGGACAAATATAACTCGTTCTGGAGACAGTCCCTGAGCTGTCATTTGTTCTTCAGCATGAATTATACAGCAGTGCAGAGGATGAGAAGGTGATTTGCACCATGTTGTATATTTTAATCACTTTTCTTTGCTACTAAACAAATAACTCATTGTGAAATGCTAATAGATGGGTAGTATTAGTTTTTGGACTATGAACTAAATGAGGAGAAGAAGGCTGTAACCTAAGAGTTCTGCAAGTTGCACTAAAATTCAACAGGGGCCAAATTCATCTCAGGTTTAGACAAAAAGAATTCTGAGGATTTTCTGCCATGTCCCAGAGTTGAGCTGGACCCATGCCCTCGTATCCCTAAGCCTGAGAATTAGTCTCTTGGAAGTTATTCCATGGCTGGAACTCACAAAAAATGAGTGGCTTGTTGGTGGGAAGTCTTGAACTCCAACTATGATGTAAAAAATTATGGTCGCTAAGTCCCATTGGAGCTAACTCTTCTGGCAAGAAGAGAAGGCAGCTTGACTGTTGTTTATGCCAACAACTGATTCGGATGCTGTTTGGTGTGGAAAGGCAACATTTGAAGCTTCCCAAGGAGTTTAATCCAAGGTTGAAATCCTTAAATAATCCATTCTGTAGTGGAACAGCTAGGAAGCTCCCTAAGGTACCAGTGGTTTTCCAGAGCTTGACTCCTGGGTAAAAGTGACTTCCGTGAAAGTCTGTATTAAAGAGAGGAAAAACTAACTATTGATTTGTGTGCTGGGTTATTCTCAGAGTAGCTCACTCTGTCTCTAAACATCCCCTGATTATATAAAATCTCCTAGGTTTCTTCTGCCTGTCACTCTCTGTCAGACCAAAGAAAGTGTTTCCTATTCTTCAGCTTCATGTTTGCTGCCTGTAACTCTGAGGCATCATGTGAGGGTGAAGGGCTGATGTGACCACCCATGAATTAGGCTGCTGTGACAGCCAGCAAGAGCAGAGAAACAACCTGGGCCCTGAATTTATGTAAATGGAATTTCCATGTTCCAGGTGGCTAGAGGGCTTGAAGTGACAAATAATCCTTCATCAAGGTAGATGAGTGTTATAGTTTTAGAATTTGTCAGAATTTTTCTTTCCCTACCAACATAGACTTTGGGAGCTGACACCCTTCTCAACAAAAGACCCAGCTAACGATCCGAATTCCAACCCGATGGCTGGGCAGAGAATTCTTTTGTTTGTTTTGGGAGTTGGGTTTTTTTTTGTTCACTTCTTCGGCAGCGGTTTTGGAGAAGGAACCAGCTCGGAGGGACTGCTGCGGGTTTTGGCTTCTTTCCCTGCCTCCTGTTCCTATCCCAGTGTGCCNATTTGTTCTGTTCTGGTGATTTACATATATATATATAAATATATTTAGTAGCTAAGAACTGTTATCTTTCCTTCTACACATTTTCCAAATTAAAATTTTGTTTTAAATTTAAAAGAGGCGTGGTCAATTTTGAGAAAGGAATTCTAAATTGTTTTATCTTACTCTAAGACAATGAGACTATCACGATTCCACTGGTGGGCAAGCAATCATGGCATGTGTGGGAATGCTGGAGAGAAGGTTTTGATTTTGAGTCTGCAGCATGCCCTAATGACAATGCCAGCAACGGAGTGGTCTGTGTGAATCACAAACAAGCACATGTGAGCAACGGAAGAACAGTCTGAGCTCTTTGTATGAATGTAGGAGGTCAGTGGGTCTAGAGAGCAGAATTGCCTTTGGAAGCCTTAGAAACTGAAAGCTAGTTCTGCCTATCATGCCAGGTATGAGTCTTACCTGTGGTTCAAACCTGATTTTAACTTTTAGGACCAGATTTTCAGAATCTGCTGAACATAATTGTGTGCTGTGTGCCAGTGTTTCTGCACAAATCCAACCTTCACTGTAAATTATTTCAAACTGTCCATCCAGTTTCCAGTACCTGGCTCAGCCTTCTGACTTCAGTGGAGTGCTGGGCAGGTAAACTGGTTAATGCTGTAAAACCAGTTAATTCTTGCTGGGGAGCAGCAATTTCTACCATTCTTGGTGGGAGCTGAGCAACAAGAGAACTCCTGTGTAACACTGAACCACTGTATTATTGGGAAGAAGGAGGCCTTTAAACAAACATGCTCAAGTTCTGCTGGCGATCCCAGATTACATTCTGACTTCTTCAGTTTTCTGAGAAAGCTGCTGAGATTAGACCAGCAAAGGAAAGATGAGGAGGGCTTTTGCTTTCAAGTTGAAAGGAGAGTTGTGGAGAAAACAGAATGTATGAAGATGGTCATCTCTGGGTACAAGAGCCTATCTTTTTTTGTTGTATTTTGAATTAATAGGACGGATTTGGGTTAGCAGGAATGCCTCACTAGACACAAATTCTCTATCCCGCTGTCCTTTCAAGAAAAGAGGTCATGGACAATGTTCAGCATCTGGAACAGCATGGTGGTTAGCTTAACATGAGAGGAGTAAGAGGGGTTATTTAGTATTCATGGCTGCACTAGGTCAGACCAAAATTTATTAGTCTAGACTTGAGAATAGTAATTCCTGTGAGTCCTGCCTGGTCTCCAGGCTGCAGTGATCTCAGTTTCTCAGAGGCCAGCTTTGAAAGCAAGGCAGCTCAAATAATGAAATATTAAATTCCACTTATTTAAATATTAAATTCCCCTTATTTAAAACCCCATTCATTCACACGGCTACCGCACTGTGTATAACAGCTGTAGTTACTGGAGCCAGCAAGCCTGCATAGCCTGGAGTTGCCTCCTGAGGGAGGAAATATTCCCTTCTAGCAAAAGGCACAAAATCTATTCCCAGGGCAGTCTGCCACTCAGCCATGCCTGAGAGCAGGCCACAGAACTGAAGCAATCCTCAAGACCTTTCTGCTGCTTTGGTGTGGGAAGGCTTCCCTCTCCGAGTTCAAAATAAGGAATAGATCAGAGAACAGAAGATCACAGCCGTGACGAGTGGCCTGAAGCCAACTCATGGAAGAAATGTACCCCTGGCCAAGCAGTGGGCAGTGGGAGTCATGCCAAAGAGCTTGCATGGACCCATCTATTTCAAGAGAAAGTATTCAGGGCCCTTGAAGGCATTCTTTGATAGAAATGTGCCCATGTTGATTGTTTCCTTTATAGTGAAAGACCAACAATGACGAGAAGAGCTTCAACGACTTTGATCACTCCAAATTTCATCTGAGTTCACAGCCATTTAGGTATTGGAACAAAGAATCAGGGTTTCTTTACTTTCTACACTGCCTGGTAAGTCAACCGATCCTTGGTTAGATTATTTGTGTATAGGGCCACTTCACATGGTCCTGTGGTGGTTGAGTTTCTGAAACCATGGCCAGGATTTGGGTCTCAGCAGCCGGGGCAACCACTAACAATGTCCTGGGATGGAAGAAGCTGCCACAGTGCGAATCCATTACAATGGCAATAACCTCGTGTCTTAGCTATGAGGCATGAAGAGTTTGGATACACTGTTTGAGATAACCAGGGCTAATTTTTGGCTATCACAGCAGAAGTCTACTTTTCCCTTCAAAAACTCCTGACAAAAAGTGTGTTAGAATAATGAATCTAGCAATGACCTGTTGTGGTGCCCACATGCCCTATGGACACAATGGTGAAATGAGGTGATATGGTAGAAAACAACTTTTGTATTTGTGCTTCTGTTTGTTTCAATTCCAAGTTCCCTGATTTCACAGTCTGGCTGAAGTCTGGACTCCAGACAGCAGCTCAGCGTAGTGCTGGCAATGCATTCAGTTTTCTCATTCCTTCCAAAACGGGTTCCCAGTGGGCCCCGATGAAGGATCCATAGGGTCTTCACATCTCTGCTGAGCAGCCTACCCAGATTCTAGCTGCTGACTTCTCTGTCTCCAGATCAAGGGCAAAAGCACAATTAAGAAGGGTCACACGTCAGGAAAGGAGGACAATCCCAACCCAGGTTCCTGTTCAGGTTCATGCTCAACCTCCAGGTTTCTGCATTGGGAAGTGCTGTTTTCACTCTCTAAAGCCTTTGTGTTTGATATTACAAGGATTTGGAGACTGCACAGATATAACAGCACTTTCTCCCTTCCTCGCTATCTGCTCCAACCTGCTTTTGGTCACTTTCATTCATCTGTCCATGGCTAGCTGCCTGGATTAATTTCTTGTGTGAACAACATATGTGACAAATAAGCAATGTGACTCATCAAGAGGCACAGGAATGCAATGTTCCAGCTACTGGAGGACATTTAGAATTCAGCAACTTGCCACCTTTGTGTAACTCCTAAAATACTGTAAAATGTAAACAGACAGATCTAAAAGGAGACGCAGGAGTACAAACTTGCCCAGAACTCTGCTTGTTTGCATTCTCAGCTTAAGTAAGTAAACTGTAATGGAATCTACTGACACAGTTTTGGCAGTTTTGATTTACATTTTCTCTAAGGCCCAGTAATTATTTCTTTAAGAACTTATCCGAGATTAAAAATATTTCTGTGCTTCAACTGACACCTTTGAAAATGTCAAACACTTACACTATGGTTTGTGCAAATCTAGTTATTCTTCCCTTTACCTTCTGAAAAGAGTATTTGGAGGTCACATTAATAGCTTGTGAAGGGTGCTAAGTATACTTTTTGTGCAAAACACCTGTCCAGACTAAATGGTAGGTCACTCTTCCGACTATAGATAGGAAAACCCCTGATTTGGGAGGTAAAGCAGGATGCCAAGTGAGCTGTGCTAATCCTGCAAGTATGACTCTTCCTTGCCGTATACACCATAGCTCCTGGTTATGTGCAACAAGTCTCTTGCAGAAATTGAGTCCATATTCTGCAAGCCTTGAAGGTCCCCAGCCTGAATTCCTTGCTGAGACACAGCAGCATGGCAGCTAACGTGGGCAGAGTGCGTCTCCAGGGAGCCAATGGAAGCTGATGCACTCAGGCCCAAGACGGTATTGCTTTAATCTCCCAGGGCAGCATCTGCATCACACTCTGACCCTGACCTTTGTTTCTTACTACAAAATTTACCAGCCAAACCAGGTACGCCAGCAAGAAAAACAACCAGTCTACTGAGATTCTCAGTTTTTTTCTGGGGACCCTGTCATATCCTCTAGAGAACTTGATTCCTGAAACAGTTTCTTCTTTGACATGGGCTGCAGAAATGGCTTTGGGGTGCACCGAGCTCAGCTGTGATACCCTGTGACAGATTTCCTAACTGTAGTTGGGCAAGCTGAAGACAGACTGTCATTTCATCATTTTTGGACAGAGATCCCCCCTTTAACACTTAAATATTATCCACATACTGGTATTCTGGCAAGCCGGCTTTCATGCTAATCTGTTAGGATGGTCCTGTTCCCACTCATAATGTGGCACAGCATGTCAGCTTCAACCAGGCAAGGATGCCAGCCTCAGTTGGATTGTGAATAGCCTGCAGAAGAGGCTCCTGCTGGTGGAAGAAGTGCCAAATTAGGCCACATGCTCTCTCATTGGGATGCACTGTGCCCAAAGCTGCTTTGGTTTCAATTATGGAGGGAGTAACACTGTTTTTCAGAAAAGAACGTGCTAACCCTTTCATTTCATGTGCTCTGCCACCCCTGCTCTATTTCTGTAAGTTGTTTCTGGAGTTTGCCTGTATAAAATGAATATATTCTTTCCTGACAGCTAAGAAAAAGGTCAGATATGGCTGTTTAGATTATGAGCCCCAACTGTGTTTGTTGTTGACTTCAGAGTTGTCTCTTTCTATTTAACAGTTTACTGTTAAAACAACAGTACTGGCTGCTGCAGACACTGGTTCCAAAGACAGTTTTTGCCCCCTGTGTCTCACTGTCTAACTGTTCAAGGTTTCCTGGCAGGAATCCAAGTGTCCCTTTTTCCTGCACACCTTGGTTACCTCCAGAGTGCTGTTGGGTAGGTAAGAGACATACTCTGCTGCATGTATCCCTTGACCAATACTTTCAGGTATGGCCAGGGTTCACCAGTGAAACCTGATTCAGGACAGAAGAGCATCTGGAACTGCCTTTTTCTAATCAGCTGGTCTCTTCAGCTTCTGGCAGGCAGCTGCGTAAGTAACAATATCATACCTATCAAATTAAATGTGGCCTGCCAGCCTCAGCATACCATCTCAACAACAATCCTGCACTGGTGCTGAAAAGTCACTTGTTTTGTTATAGCCCCATGGTTGCTTCTGCCTTTCCAGCTATGATGCTGTTTGTCCTCTCTGTAAACACCCTCCTTTTCTGAAAGGAGTATAAAGGGGAACAATACTCCACCAGCTAAAATGGTTGCCTTTCCACACTCACTCACCACGGGAACTCTTTAATCAGCAATGTCAGCCGGGGACAGAAATCTCATAGTTGAGAGATAAAAGTTATTTGCTGGCAACTTCTTGCATGATAGAATCACCCAACAACTGGGTGATTACACACGTTCTCAAATAACACAGGAAAATGCTACACTACGTTTCCAAAAGTACATGTTCCAGCATCTTTAAGCTGCATAAGAATTTTTTCAAGATATTTCTTCTTCTGTTAATTTTTTTTTGGTGCTGTGAAATCTCAATGTAATTTTTACATTCTTGAGCTATCCACCAGCTTTTCTGCAATGAAAGGCTCCATAAAGAGTACAAAGTCAATACTACAGACAAAGTGCAACTGATTAATGGGAGAGGATTTTTT
Organism: Grallaria varia; assembly: GCA_013396735.1. Classification (NCBI taxonomy): domain Eukaryota; kingdom Metazoa; phylum Chordata; class Aves; order Passeriformes; family Formicariidae; genus Grallaria; species Grallaria varia. The sequence goes on along the minus strand of VWZG01009763.1, from coordinate 540,158 downwards.
CCATAACTAGGCTGCTTAAGGTTACAGTCAAACAGCTTTTCATAGCTGCTTCATCCACTGAATTGTACTCGCATGGTTGCCCTGCTAGTTGAAAGGGAAATGAGTGAATACGTGCTGGTTGAGTAAATTATTAAAATGCAAAGCTATTTCTGCAAAAACCCTGCTAATGAAGAGAGACAATGCCTTTGGAGCAGTGAAATTAGTTTAAAATAAACCAGTGAAAAAATAACATTTCTAAACACTGAGTGTTTCTAAGGTGAAGAGGAAAGATCTGTGATGTAATAAGGTTAGTGCGAGTCCCTCTGAGCACTGTTCCTTCAGTGACGTCTGGGTGGTGCACCTTTATAGTTAGGTCAAGGTATTTGGGCTGGTTTAAATGTGAACCCATGTTTTTATCTGTTCTTGAGATTCAGACCAACCCAGGGTATGTTTTCAGACTTTCAGTGAGAGACAAGAAGTTTTGGGACATGTAATGTGAAGGAGCATCTGAGGTGCTGGTGCCTACTCCAGGTGACATTACCATGGGCTGTCATGCTGGGTGGCCGCTGGGTCGTGTCCTTGTAGGCAGATTGACTGCCTTTCCTCCACTGCAACTTTACATGATGGATGCAGCAGTCTGGAGCACCAAAGGACCTGAAGGGTCCCAGAGTGACTAAAGAAGCCACACTAGTCCTTAGTCAACCACTGAAGAGAGGCAAAACAGCGGGTGAGAGGAGTGCCTGCTAGGATTTAGAAGTAGATCCTGTATTTCATGTGTGAGACCTGATGGATGGGTGGTTAAGCCCTGCAATGGTCTGAGGTATTCTTGAGATTTCTATCCCAGTCACAGCATTTTATGATACTTGTGCCCCCTTGAATGGGTGGGTCTTTTGAGCTGAACTCTTGCATGGGAAACTTCTAAATTATTTGGGGGAAAAAAGTTCATTGCCGTTCTGGCTTTGTATTCAAATCTAAGGTTGTTTTCCACAGGGTAATTAAATCCAAACGTCCTTTTGTTCTTCATCTGGCAAGGTTTGTGGTTGCTTTGCTGGCCCTCTGTGTCAGTGAGTATAGGCTGAGATTTTTTAGCATTGGGTTGCACTTAAGTGAGGAGAAAGCCATCCAGATTATAGCTCTTCTGCTCCTCCCTCCTGTCAGATATTTATTTTTCTCTTGCAATAGCAAGAGCAGGTGCTTTTGTTCTTGCATTAGGAGTAAGAAAGAGACAGACCTACTAGCCTGCTGAGTTTCATGGGTTGATTTTCACAGGTGACAACATTAACGTAACTTAGATGTTCTCCTCTCTCTTACTTCTGCCCTGAAATTGAAGGTGGTCATTCCCTTTCTTTCTAGTTACTATTCATTGACTCTTCCTCTTTCTTCTCCATTGCCTTGACTTCCCTCTTCTTTCCTTCTCTCAAGCTAGATGTTGTGCAACAAACTCAGGAAGGACCATGTGTTATTTCTGCTGTTTGTGGCACAACTAGCCACACTAATTGTTCCTATATAAGCTGAAATTGGGCCCTCCTCCAAGACAGCACATAACGCAAACATAACCTGGAGACTTTTACAATAGCCCCAATAGAATCTGACTTCCTTTCTCTGGAGGATGATCTTTAGTGATCTTCATACATAGTCTGTAGTAGTTTTCAATCTACAGGTAGTGTAAAAGGAAAATATCTCTGGAGGTTGCCTATGGAGATTAAAAAGGTTGTCTCTGGTTTCAGAAAACCACAGTTCTTTATAAGTCTTTCTGAAACAGTAAATCTGCGTTTATTCATACTGGGTGAAGTAGACAGCTGGCACTTTCTGATTCCAAGACAAACAGATCCTGAGAATTTTACTGGCTGAAAAGAAGTTATTACTCCAGAAGTGGAAATCCACATAGGTCCCAACAATGAGACTTGTATCAGCAAAGCTACAAAATTTTAAGTGCTTAAGTACAAAATTTAAGCACTTATGAGGTAAGTGCTTACGTAAAAAGACTTATTTCAGACTTGTTATCTGGGATCAAAATTTGACCTATTGACATCTGGTTAGGCAAGTATTTCTCCTCCTTTCCATATACAGCTACTTGTTATGTAGCCAGCCAGACCCACCACAGTTATTTTATATGCTAGATGTTAATTTTCTCAATAGTGTTTTTCAGAGGTTTTCCTTTAGAAGGATACTTGCCCATAGCAGTATGTTTTCAAGCACTATATGAGGTTAGAAAATAAAAAATTCAGTAAGAAAAATATGTGCTTGTCACATATCTTGCAGTTCCCAGTAATGATTTCCCTTTAAAAAAACCCCAACCCTACAGTAACAGAAACCCTTCACTATAAAGTGACTTGTTCTTTAATAAGACTCAGAATGTGACTCAAATCTACATAATTTCTCTGTTTCTCATGCTCCCTCTCCATCTGTTTGCCTCTTGTCTCCTGAAGGACAATATCTTTGCCTTACATGAATATTGTTCAAACTTCTGTAACTTAGTTGGGAATTTCTAGGTGCTATGCCATATCAATTAAAAATATTATCCTGCAGTGTATGGCTTGATTAATGTCTATAATTATCAGGAGGAAAGACTAAATTTCTTCATAAGAGCTTTCAAGTTGTTTCTCACCAATTTCAGAGAAAATTGAATAGGTAAAACATTGCAACTCGAGCTGACATATGGGGGAGTCATGTGAGTTTGGAAATGAGGTAGAAAGTAGTCTGGGAATATTCTCCTATTTCTATGCCAATCAATACTTTCCTCCTTTCCTCATTTGCACATTGTAACTAGTACCTTTTCTGAAAGCCACTCACTGGCAGAACTGGTCTGGCATTCATGGAAGCATTAGGCTGACAAATGGTTTGTATTGGGAGAGCAGTGCTTATCTTTGCCAGAGAAACCATTCGGTAGGCACAAGCAGACTTGTATTTTGCTTGGTGTGTTATTTGGTCCCCTTAGTGGATAGCCTCCAGAGCAGCATGGTGTGGCAGAAAGCATGGCATCGAAAAGTATCCAGTTTTTCTTGAGTGATACACAATCCATCAAGTGCAAGACATTTTCTCTTCAGGTGGCACCACTGTTCCCAGGATAATGCATTAAATATGAGTTAGTAACACATCAGGCTTTCATGAAACAGGTAATGTGAAGTACTTGAAAGTTGTGGTGATAGTCTTGCTACTGTCATGAAAACTGAACAGCTCTGCTATTTCCATGAAAATGCTGAAGCCAGTGATGAATTAGAAAGCAAGGTACTGGCTCGTTTTCTTGCCTGTCTCTGTAGTTTGATGCTAAATGGCTTGTGTGATTTACAGTGCTAAGGCCAGCAGCCTGCAGGTTTGCCCACACAGGCATGAGCTAAGCAGAGTGGCAAACTTGTTCTACAACAAGAGTTGCGATGTGCAGTGGAGCAGTCAGCACATAAATAACTCTGCACATATCATTAAATTCGTGTAATGAGCAGGAATACATCAGGAATGGCATACTGTGTTCTTATTGGCTAAGGCATCTGGAACTGATAAACCTTCAGTCACAGAACTGTATATTGTAAATAGTGGTCTAACCCAGCTGGGGATGCTCGCAGTTGTCTGCAGGAGTGACCATCTTGGGCTCTAGGACATGTTCCTTTTTAATTCCCACCCATGTTCCCTGTTCCCCCAGTGTGGCAAGGTGTATCTCATTCTCCTTTCAAGCATCCAGTGGAAAAGCTATTACCCTTGCCTGTCAGCATTGCCACCCCCCAAATGTGCCAGAAGAGTAGCACACTTGCATGGGTGCTCTCCAGCTGGTTCCAGAATAAACCAGCTGGTTTTGCTCAGCTCAGCTGACACGAGTGGTGTGAGCACCCCTGCACATTCCATGCAGATCAGGCAGTGGGGAACCACACTGTCCCTGGGGCAGAGCTGTCAGTGCCTCTCCAACAAGGGCATGGGCTGACAGCCAACTGGGGCATTGCAAAGAATGGTGATAGGTTTTCTGGGCTGTGCTGAATGCTGCAATGACCTGCAGCAGGCTTCTCTTTTTGGCCATGAGGCTCCTTTGCTATCCAGTGTGGATGGGAAGGGTGTTAACGTTGCTGCTGAGTGGTCCATTGGGTACCACTTGCCCAAGAGGAGCAGTGTGAGTCCCCAGGTGATGCCAGAGAAAGAAACTGAGACACACTCTCACTTCTTCTTTATCCTCTATCCACCTCTTTGCAGCTCTGTCTTCTATTACATGTCATGGTTGCTCATGGATACACTGGTTCTACCCACCTTAAACTATTAGATTGGAACATGTAGGAAGCCCTGATTACAGGCAGGCAATGCCCATCTTGCTGCTTCCTTACACTAAGTTGGACATATTCCCCTCTATCTGAGGACTTCACTGCACAGGATTTGCCCTGCAGCCCAGCCTGTGGCTGGGAGAGCTGCTTTTTTAATGCGACAGCCTTGCTGTGTTGCCACTGCTTCTGTGTCGACATGTGTCAGACAGGAGACATCACTGTCTTCTTTCAATAGCCTTTTGTGGCTCTTCTGCCTCTTTTTGTTGTGTAAAAAATACCCCTAAATCCATTTCACTTCATCTGCCTGCAAGAAAGCATCTTGCTTTAACCCTCTGCTGGCTTTTTATCCATGTGCCGTCTTGGTACTGAGTGGCTCCTCTTCATGGAAGTGGCAGCTGTGTCCCTCCTTGTGGGTCTGGTGCTGCCCTGGTCTGTGCCTTTCTATGAAATGCTTTCAGAATCCCACTTTCCTGGCACTTATGGCTCAATTTGTGCAGAGTGGAATTACACCAAGGCCTGTGAGTGAGAGATGCAACAGCAGAAGGCAAAGCTGCGAGTAGTGGGAGCAGGTGTCTGGCACCTCATAGAGTTGGAGCTAGTTCCCTGACATTTAGAAGGGATAATGGCTGCGCTGTTCCATGCCAAGAACTGGGAGCATGGGATTTATCCAGCCTATGCCCACCTACTTTCTGCATGTGGACATTTGTTCCCCCACCCACCTAATTAGGAAAATAGAGTGTAGAAAATGAAGGGGTGGATTTGTTATTTTTGTTGTGGCTGTCTGAAAGCAAAGTTTGCTTTGCAGCCTCGTATTACCATCCATGGAGGAACAGTATTGTCTCCAAACCTGGCATTAGTGTTGGCTTTCCTCAGGAAGTCTAACGGGAGGCAAAGCTATGCCACAGACTGTCATTGTGGCAGGAAAAAGGATAAGAATCACTGGAAAGAGCATCCATACTGATAGTGTGTGCTTGGGAGAGAACTGCTATTAGAGAAACAACCCCATGGCAAATACGGAAAATCGACACTTTTTCAAATATTTCAATACACAAAAATAATTCTCAGAGCCAGGGAATTTCTAAGGCATTCTGTCACAGTCCAGTTAACATTTAAAATTCACCTTCCTTGAGAAAGTTACTTTCTATTCCTATAGCCATTTCCCTCTATGCAGTAATTCCTTTGTTTGCTTCTTGTGTTTTGGCCCCAGATAGTTTGCTGTCTAATGGTAGGACATTCAGCATTGCTAGAACGCCCAGTGAAAACCATTTGCGTAATTGACCCTGCTAGCCATTATCCTGTTTCATTCACCCTTAAGTAACTTATCAGGCTGCACAAGCAAATAGTAAATAGTAGGTTTGTTTCACCCAAGCATTCTTCATCAGTCAGGATCACAGAGAGAGCTGGAAGGGATACTGAGAAGGTCAACTCTTGCCCTAGGGCAGGATTTGCTATAGCTACCTCACCAGTGGCAGATGACAGTCTAACTTACTGCGTAACTTCAGCAGAACAGGATGGGAGAAGGGTACATGGTGAACAGCTCTAGTCCATGACAGAACACAGATCAATTGCTTCTTAGGCTGAGGATTTCCCCCCTTCCACAGAAATGTGCCTTGGCTAGCAGGCAGTGAGGTACTCAAACGTGGGATGCCTTTGGAATCTCCCCAGGGGATTGTGTATGTTTGGGGGCTCAGAGAGATCACAACTTTGTAATCTAATGTAAAAAACACTTATCGGGGAGCTGGGATACAATCCTTGACCCCTTCTTAATTAGTGTTTGAGGAATGACTTCCCAAATCTGAGGTAAATTCACCAACCATTGTTGCAGGACTGTTAACACAGGCAACAGCCTATTCTGTCATGTCTCTGAATCTGACCCTTCATTTCTTTTGCTTTTCTTACAAGTCCTTGAAAACAAAATATCCTGTTTTGGCTCAGATGGGGCACTCCTTCAACACAAAGGAAAGATGATTACTTTAAAAACCAAAGCTTTTGTTCAATCCAAATAAAATATAATATTTATGCTTTTTTTTCCTGGTTCAGTTGCTGAGCTAAAAAAATCACTTTTTGCAAGCCCTTGATAACTACTGGCTGTCCCACTAAATTTGTGTCAAGTGGTTCCTCCTATTCCTCTTTCTCCTGGTAGTCTTAGAGCTGATCTTGTCACAGCAAAGTAGCTCTTTTCTGCTTGCAGCCATGCAGAGCTGTTCTGGCCTAGTCATCAGCAAGGCACAGAAGAGGTAACTTCGCTCACATCTGCTGATAATCTAGAGGGCCTGTGACAGAGCATGCATCAGAGCCTCTTGGCTCACTCACCTTTAGGCTATGATTATGAACCTGAATTTTTTTTTTCTCTGCTGGAAGCACAATTATGTCAAACACTGGTAGTTTGGCTGGCAGCATCTCTTCCTCAGGAGCTACCTTCCAAACCTAGGCATTTGAGGTAAAAGCCAACAGGGTGTGGGTGAAAGAATTGCTCCTTGAAATATGTAACAGCATAGAATTGGATCAACTCCTGTAATGCCTAGGACATAAAGACATAAGCATTTGCAGCTTGTAATATCACAAGCCTGACTGAGGTACTGAGATTCTTTCTGCAGTATCCAGGGAGAAATAGGCATCCCAGAGAGCAATTCACAAAAGGCAGCAGCTGAAGAGAGATGTCTGTTTAAAGTTATATCCCTTTCTAGAACTAAGGTACCACATTCAGCACTGTCAGGTGAGACATCTGCCTAGTTGTATTTTTTCCAGCAACTTCTTAATAGGAAGTCTTAATGCAAAGTCTTTGGTGAAACAACTAGAACCCATATCTGCTATCTCTCAGGGAATTTCCCTGTCCCTTTGATCACATTCCTCATCACTCATGGCAGTTCTACAGTTTCAGCAAAGGTCTTTTCCTGAAATTAGCCTGATCATTAAATCTGTTCCACCAGAGAGCTAGGAGCCTGATGCCTCTCAAATAAGGAATGGAGCCAAATCCAGAGCCTCCACAACTTGTGTCAGTACTTTGAACGCAGAGAAAACAATTGCTTTTTTTCCCATGTAAAAGGAAGGCAGCTTATGGCTACATTTTCTGTGAAGCTGGTCCTGCAGTAATGCACATGAGCACTCCAAGATCCTAGTGTGAGTGCTGAAAAATGGAGTATCAAGAGTCTGGGGGCAGTAACAGGAATTTCAGATTCGTAATCAGTGCATTTAGTCAGTTTGGGGGTCTAGCCTGGGGGATTTTCTTTCAGGGAATGAATTCACAGTTCCTCTGGCTCCCAGCTAAGGAAGCAGAGCTTGGAATTTATGCTGAAGAGACCTTTCTTGGAGATGTGAGAAACATGAAGCTTAGCATGGGTACAAAACCTGCTTGTGGCTTGCCCTAGTTTGAGCTGAAGGATGGTGCAGTAGAAGGTCTTTTGTAATATTCATCCTCCACCCTTTTCGGAGATTAAATCCAGCTTGCATGGAATTTTTTTGGCAGTGACTTTGCACTCAGCAATAATCACACCATATTGGGACAAAATATTCAAAATATGTAGCAATGTGGGACTTTACGCCTTCCAGCAAGCCAATGGATGAATAGCATGATTTTTAATGAATGAGACCCTGGATACACTTCTTGTTTGGCATTGGCCTGCCAAAGAGAATAGCTTTTCTTAACATCTTTTTGGATGGAGTCAGTGAAATTTCTAGCTTTTGGATTGAAAGAGTCATTAATAAAATGGGCTATAAAAGTCTGAGTGAATGTAACCAACTCCTACTGAAAATGTGCTGAATAAAGCAGATGTGACGGTCAGATAATTGGCAAACAGACCACCTCTTGATTTTCTTGTCAGTGTTGTTGCTACCTGGGGTATGATTCTAGTCAAGGAGAAAATAGGGTTCTTTTAATTAAAACAATATATGCAATGTCATTTCACTTAAAATTGATCATGGCTTTTTAAAGAAGATTGAAAACAGTCTAATCAGGGCTTGGTTTGGGTCCTACAGCAGCAGGAGAGGAGCAGGCTGTCAGAGGGAGTTTCACAGGGCATACGTGAGAGAACTAAAATATAGGTGTTAACCTTGGCAGTGGAAGTTAATGAGCAGCCTGATGCTCCACAGTGGTTCCTTTCCTCCAGCTGTAATTGTGTGAGTGCTGAGAGCTGTTTCTTTCTGTGCACTGGAGGCGGGGTGGGGGGGTGGGGGGTGTGCATCTGTGTATCCCATAAGTCTTCTTGAAATGACAGCTGTAACCAGCAGCACCCAGTTCCAGCTGTTCAGGTCAGACCCTACCCGTGCTTAGACACTATCTACAGCCATAGCCTAGGTAACAAAACCAGACAGGAGCTCCTACCTAAAGGAGTGTTTGGTCTTCATGTAAATCTAACACTCTTCCTTAAATTCATAGTAGACTGTAGTTATGAACATGTTTGCAGGTTCCTGCAAAGAACTGTAATGATGTATGTGCATACAGCATTCTCAGCTCCAGCACATTTTACAAACAATACTCACCAAAGAGCTGCTTCAGCTTTAGCCCCAACACAACAACACTGTGGAGTGAAGTGGTTACCTGACCATGCTAGCAGCGGGATTTTAGGAAGGAAATGGAAAATGCAACAAAGTACATGAGTTAAAAATGTAGGCGATAATGAGACAAGAAATCAGGATGCAGTGATCAGCATTTCTGTGTTACAGTGTGGAACACTGCCAGCTTGAATTCAACGGTACCTCAATCGATGAAAGAATAAGAATCCTGAATATTAAATCCACAGGAACCATGAATATATTTGTTATGATGTTCTCAACCAGTAGGGGAAGCAGGTGGGAATGTGAAAACAGAATTACTCATAGCATCTAAAGTGAGTATACTTCAAATTAGCATCTAGTCTAGACAAAGACAGACATGTTTAAAATGGTCTTATCTGCTTGTGGTTAACCACAGTTGTTAATTGCGGGTTTCCCCAGTCCACATCCATTTGCAGTTTTGCTGGGGCTGGAAGGTGCCTTCATAAAGGGAGTATAGCTTGAGAAAGGAAAACTTCTTGAGGAAGATAATAATCAGTACTCATTTATATGTCTAAATAATACCCAGTCTCCACATCAGAAGGGGAGAGGATTCTTTGTTGCTCACTCATTCTTGTGGAATGGATTTGAGCAGGCAAATGACATCATGGAAAGAGGACGTGTGAGAGACATGAGAAAAAAGCAGTGAAGTGGAAGACTACAGAAGAACGGAGACACCCAGGCAAAAGAAAGACATTGGCAGGAAGCTGGCAAACTGCAGGCACCTGAAATGCCTTATACAGAGAAAACAGAAACAAATCAAATGCTCCCTTCTGCTGCCCCTTGTAATTTTCCAGAAATCTTCTGTAATTTTCCCTGGAGTCCCATGCTGACAGCTGGCAGATGCTGAATGAGAGAGGGTCCCCAGAATGAGCGATGGCAAGGTCACAGCTGGAATGCCTATGAAGACACGAAGGCAGTGAATCACAAGCAACTTTTGCTGCCACATGGTGGCAGAGAGAAGAGCTGCCGAATGACAGTTCCTCTGTAGTCCTGTTCCAAAGGTTACGCCTTTGTATTTTTATTAGTGTTCTTTCGTAACAGCGTGTTAATTTTAGGAAGGAAAAGTCACAGAGAAAGGGGAAGACCAAAGCAATACAGTTTCTGCAGACTTAATTTAGTGTGCAAGTCACTCCTTATAAACCTCACAGCACTCTCTTATGCCATCGGTTTATCAACAAGTGTGTTGCTAAGACGGTGCTTAAAAGCTTGTATTTCAGAGACTGTATGAATAGTACCTCTCACTGCTCTGGTTGCTATAGTAAACCCTTCTTCTTAATTGAATACTACAGTAAATAATACTTTAAAACTGAAGAGGAAAATAAAAAGCAAGAACTCCATTAGGAGTTCCCTGAGTTACTTGAACTTATTGCTCCTTTTTCATGTATTACAAGTATGGAATGCTTTGTGTAGTGGGTTATAGAACAGCAACACCTGCATAATTGTGATGTTTTCTCTGCATAATTTCATGTTCCTCAAGACTTTCCAGGATATGATGTGGTTCAGAGGACCTATGTCAATAAAGAAAAGAGCAATTAGTGGGATTAAAATTAGCCATTGTTTTCTTAAAAATATATAAGTTTTAGGCCAAATTTTGGAGCAAAAGAACATGGAAAAGGTTGATATTATTCTTGAAATGATTTATGCTGTAACTGTTGCTAGTGGAGTTAGACTGGAGATAAATCCTCCAATGTTTTCCCTTGGTGTTAAACTGTAATAATCCACCAACTTTGACATTAGAGATGCCATCATGCCATCATGCTGATGGCAGCTTTAGAGTACCACCGATCATGCTGTCCAGGAGAGAAAACAGCATGGTGTACGGAGAATCTGTCAGGGTAAGTATGCGGGGGATGACAGGACAGAAGTTGGTGAGCAGCTGAGAACTGCAGTACTTCCTGCTCACCTGGTAGTGAAGAGGAGAAGGAAGAGCCTTGGAGGCCAGATGAATGCTTTGAGGGTGAAGGGAAACATCCCATATGTCATGATAAACAGCTGTGAGGAAGAAGACTTACAGGCCCCTCAGGGGAAACAAAAGGAGCAGTGAGGTTAATAGGAGATCATACTATCATAGGGTAATAAAGCAGTGACAGAAATGAAACAACACATGAAATGCTGGGTTCAGAGTTATTAGCAGGAAGCAAACAACAGATTTGTACTTAAAAAGCTGGAGTGTGAATAAGCTGATTTGTGCCTATTTTAGGCTTTGATCAGACCCTGTGTGTGATCCTCTGCCTTATCTTCTCACCTGTATATTTGGACCACTGCTTTCCTCTTTCACAGGGCCCTTGACAGAGGCCAACATACTACCATTTGTGAGTTGTTCAGATGATGTGGCAACATGAGTCACAGATATAAAACATCTTTTGTAGGCTGCTGCTCACTCAAGGAGTGGAAGACATGTTTATTCCTCACCAGCTAACATGCTTCTTATGGATCTGCATCCTCATTAGCAGACAACATCTGTTTCTTCTTGTAATTAGCTCACAGTTCAATAGGTAGCTCCAGTCTCTTTTACACCTGCACTATAATCAACGTGGAAATCACAGAAGCACATGTCTCTCCCCTTCCCACTTTAAAGCAGTCTGAGTTACACACATTGTTAAACACCTAATAGACAACAACTGTGTGTTAGAGCTGTCCAGCACATGTGTGAAATAATGCACTTTTTCTTTTTTTTTTGGGCTTCAGTTCCAAATATGCTCAGGTTTCTCTGGCTTCTGTATTAGCCTCAACCCACTGGTCATGGATTAGGCCATAAAGAACTGTTTCCAGCCACCTGCACAATGGAAAGGGGAAGTGCAGTGAGGGCTGCTGCGGGGGAGAGTGTGCACCAGCTGGCCCTGCTCCTGAGGCATTATAACTGGATTCTTTGGGGTAGAAGGGTGTGAGGTCTCAGGTCATTTCCTGCCAGGTTTGCTCTGAATGGGAGAGGGATATGTAATTGCGCTGTCTCCCTGTACCATTAGTGTCAAGACTCATTAGGAACCCAATCTACTCAGTGGCAGTAGGCATACAAAAGAAAGAACTAGCCAAAGTCTGCAGACTGCAGAGCAGGAGTTGGTGGAGGAAGCAATTGTAGAATTCCCGTCTGGGTAATTAGAGTCAGCAGGGAATCAGATTGGCTACGGCAGGGCTTTCATTTTTCGCCTTGCTGTTTTAACAGGATTGGCAGGTGCTGTTTTATTCCAGGGGTGAGGTGATATGCCTGTGTCATAATTCTCAATGAGAAATGATCATCAATTTGCTGCCATGCTCCTGGGGTGAGCTGAGCAGGCAAACTGTGATTACTATTGTTATTAGTACCTTGTTAGCATGGAGCTGTAAGACTGTCATGGGCAGTTGTCACTGGAGGAGACAGGATCTATGCACACAAAAGCATGTTTCTGGCAGCTTAAATACATTTGGAAAGTTTGGGACTGCTGGCTATTTCATTCCCTTTACATTGGGATCTATTTGTTAGTGAACAAAAGATGTTCACTAACATCTTACAAGATGAAAAATTTGTTTCATGCTTAAAAATTGACAGCATATTGGCATGCTTTATTATCAGGACAATTTAATGGAGTTACAGCACAATAAACCCAAATGGACTTTCTTTCTTGGGATGTACTGCTTGCTCCTTATCTGTTTGCTTAGTGAAGGCTGGAAAGAGACACTGGCAAGCTCTTCTGTCTGTGTGCAATGCAGTTCAAGTCCTACATCTAGGTGTTGTGAAACCAGCAGCCAGATTCACATTGACTTCTTCGGATTCTGACTCAGAGCAGCGGGCTTGCATGCTCTGAGAGTTGCCACAGTAGTCAAAGAACGACAGTGAAGGATGTGCTGAGAAGCATGGCTTCTGGGAAGAAAGGTTTTCTCAGCACATTTATTTGATAAAAGTTTCTAGAGAGAGAGATTTCCATAAGAAATTGGCTACATTTACCAGTCAAAGTAGGATTCTCTAAGCGGACTTGCTTAGCTGAATTCCACATCTGAGAGTCAAACCTTGTTTCTAGCTCCATCCATCAATAGTCAAATGAAAGACTGAAGAAGTAAAATTTTGCAGACAAATTTGTTGATGATACACAAGCCAGCATAAAATGTACTTCGCTTCTCTTCTCTGCAGCTATGTGGTCCTTGCACTAAGCTCTTGAATTTTCATTAAAGGATGTGAGACTTATTCCCTACTGTTGGCATAAAGATCCTGCTGAGATCAGTGGGCCACTTTCCTGTGTAAAACATATAGGATTGGATTCACAAGGAGGAAATAGGTATAATGGAAAGCTATATTTTTTTTAGGCACTCTTTCATAAATTGTTGAATGGGAAACAGTATTTCTGTCCAGAGATACAGGCCAACATTGCAAAAGAGGTTTTGTTCTCTGTGAAGTAAAGCAGAGACCTTCAAAGATATATTTTATGGGAAATATTAGGGGAAAAATTAAAGTGTAATCTGTAAGAGTTAGTTTGGACTCTGGTTGGAGGTGTCTGTGACCCTGCTGTGTTCTTGTTGACCCCTGTTCTGAGACATTACTCTGCTGACCAGCCTGTTCTGAGGTGCTTCTTCGGGGTCTGGCCACGTTTCCCCAAACCTAAGGTGGAACTATGTCTTAGAGGAGGCCTAATGAAGCCAGCATATACTCATGACATTTTCCAGCTTCAGTAATTCAGTATATTCCCACTAAAAGTGCAATTTAATTTAAAAGGGTGGGGAAAAATGAAAGAGATCCCTGCCAGCTCTACACTTCAAAGTGCAGCTACATTTTACAAACCTATTTCAAACACAAACAATGAAATGTGTGTTTCCCTTGGTGTCTTTCCTTTGAGCCTCTATGTGTCTCTTCAGCATGTTGGGTCAATGGCAGAATAAGAAACTAATACATGAAAACCATCCCTTCCCCTCATCTCTGGGTTCTTGGCTGGAATAAATCAATCTCAGAGCTATAAGCTGCTGCTTAGACCTTCCAAGCACTGTCGTTTAAATGATGGCAATAGTAGCTTTGCTGGATCCTGATTTTTATAGCTGAGTGTCTTTCTCTCAGGTCAGAACCTGACAGTTCATACAGGCATGTGTATTACGGCAGATTATTTCTCAGGCCCATTTGGGTTGTTGGCCATACATGGTAACTTGGAATTTGACTGAGCTTTTCCTCTCAAGAAAAGAAATGCATGCCTCCTTCTCACTTATACCCCTCTCACTTAATTGACAACTACTTCTGTCAAAACAAGGCTGGCCCCCTTCCCTCCTCCCCCTCTCCCACCCTTGGCAGGTCCTCTGTCTAGATGGCTTTAAATCTGATTGGGGATTTGAGTGTTATTTGGATTAACTCATTAGTAGGGCTCCATTCTGGCAAGCCTGCTAATCTGTGGCAGTGGTGCATAGCACTGTGACAATATTACACTGAAAATGAGAAATCTAATGAGATTAGCATTTTATGTATTCAGTCAGGGCCTGGGTGTTCGAATGGTCTGCAGATACTTGTTGTGAATCACAGTAGGCCTAGGAGGACACAAAGTGACTGGACTGTAACACAGCCTCCAGACACATAGAGAGGAGATTGCAAAAGTGCACAGAAGCATCAGTAGCTTGGTTGGGCAGAATTGAAACATCACTGTCCCCATCAGCTGACTTTGATAAGCATTCACATGTATGTCCAAGAGACTAATTTCTTTTACTAGGGATGGAAAAGGGCTGATATGTGTCCATGGGACCACCTTGTAAGTTAGTCCTGCCATTGCTAGTGGTGTTGGGGGAAGGTTTTAGTAGTTACTTTCCCAGGCATGAAGTCTGCTGACTCCCAAGCAGTTTTTACATAACACTAGGATGCAGTGCAAGATACGCTTGTTAATGTTTGTGACTACCAGACTGCTCCATTCTAAAATTACACCCTCGAGATCAGCCACCCGGACAAATTCCAGGCATACTTTTCCCTCTCAAAGGTGCTGTTTTACTTCAGGATTACAGAGTAAAGAGCGAGCCAGTATCTGCAGCCTCCTTTGGCTGCAGAGAAAGGAAGAGCTCTGGCTGGTTTCTTAGGTATGCCTCGTAGAGCAAGGCAGTCCCCAGTGGGCTCCTCCTGCTCAACCACCCTACAAAAGCTTTGGCATCCTTTGGCAGGTGACAAGGAGAGGACTTTGGGAGAAGCTCAGAAGTGTTGCACCAGGGCTGGGAGTCACTGGGTAAGTGCGGTCCTAGCCTGCCACCCAGTGCTGGCTTCTGGCACTCAAGAGCTGCTCATGTGCTCCAGCACTGCAGCTGGAACCTGCCATGAAACCTGACTTGTTTTTCCTGGACCCTGTTGGAATATTCCTTCCTGAGTTACTGAAACAGATGGTCAGGGCCTGATAGAAATAAGCCGTATTTTAAAATGGCCTGCCTTAAGAGAAGTGTATGACAACTTCCTCAAATTCCTTCTTGAGTACTATGTAAGTAGGTGGTGCCTCTAGGGTGTTGTGAACTTGGCAGATGATGGGCTATTATTTCTGGTTGGTTTTTTGTTTTTTGTTTTCTGGGTTTTTTTAGGAATGATCAGAGCTGCACAGTCTCTCAGAATGGTGATGGATCCAAACCAAATACATCCACAAAAAGATGCTAATTTGGCAATAGTTTTCTGACTGAGATCAGTGTGTCGTCTTTATAAAAAGCAGGTAAGACAGCTGGGGGGAGGTGATAATTCCTAAAGATACCACAAAACTATTTAAACCCTAGCAAAGAAGGGGAGGAAGTAATATTTTCTTGTCAAAGCAGGAATGGTTAGCACTGTTGCAGGGCTGGATTGTTCCAGGGAGAAGATGAAATATCATGGTGGAGGTGATAGTTCATTCACATGGCTCATCATTTCCACAAAACCATCTTCCTATTATTAAGTTAAAAGTGCTGTAGGGGAAAAAGACGTTATTTTGTAAATTCTTTTCACAGAAAATCTGCAGGAATAATTAATGGAATTGTTTTGATTATTTTTTTAAGTGTTTGGTTTTAATTTTTTTCAAAGAAGTCTGTCACTTCACCATTAAATAAAAACTAGTATTTGACAAAAAAGAAATTGTACGTACAGTCAAGAGCTTTAATTGGGTAAACTAGATAAAAATCTAGCACAGTCCTAGAAGTTGCTGTTTGTCTGACTTTACAAACAACTGGCTATTGCTTATTATGGTATGGACTGCCACACCAGTGTTTTATTGGCTAAAGAATTTAATAGAGCAGCAGCCTTTGTGACTGTGGCCTGGCATTCAGCCTTGACAATGCTGCCTGGATTTATCTAGGTGACCAGATATATTGATACTTTGCTCTGCAGTGTAGGGGGTGGCAGAAGGGATGAGCGGTCATTTTTCTTTAAGGAGTGAGACAGTTTTTGCTGCCAACCGAAAATGAAGGAGCAGGGAAGAAAGAAAGTAATGAGGTGGCCTCATTTTGAAGTGTGTGAGGTGCAGAGAACTAGTAAAATATAGGAAAAGGTGAGTATAGAAGGAGAGGATGAAAATGAAAGGTGTATTTACTCTGAAGTGTGCTTAAATGCTATTAATATATATTGTAAATCTTTAAATGCTCTGTTATCCAAGCATTGTATTAAGTGGAAGAAAAAAAACCCTACTGCTACTGATTTGCATTTTGTTATTAATTCAGAGTAAAAGAGAGGAAAAAATGTCAGCAAGGTGCCTTACTGAATCTTTATATAATAGCAACAATTTATGTATTGGAAGCAAATACCTAAAAAAATGAGTAAAATGAATAGAAATGTAATTCAGAGCAGCATTAGCACTTCATCTTCATGTAATGATATGGGCAAAGCCTGAATTCCAACACTTTGCAGTGAATTATGGGACATGGTAGAGCTTGCAGGACTGCAGAAATAAAACACGATTGGTTAAAATGTCCCATTAGGAAAAGGTGATGTAATGAATTCTTCTTTCATGGCCTAGCAATGACATATTTAATTTGCTAGGTTATTTACCCCCTGGATAAAATTCATAATGTCTCTCCTAATATGAAAATACCTCCTTAGATACATTCATGGGGAATCTCATTAAAAGGTTTGCTGAGTGTATTTTTCTGTCTGAGTTGAAAAGGCAGCAAGGTTCATCAACGAGGAAGCTGGACTAGGAGCCAGAAAACCTGTGTTACATTCCTGATTCTGCTACTGTTATTCTGCATGAGCATCCTTGGCTGCTGAGACTCTTTCCTGTGACTCTTCCAATTCCATCTGTCATACGTCAGTTGACACAGTAAAGCCTCCCTTACTTGAGATGCCTAATCCAACCCAGCTCTTTCTGGGTGAAACGTGCTGGAGCCCTTTAACCTGCCTGTCAGGGAGGTGATCTGCAGCAGGAGAGGGGATGCGTAGCCATGGAGAGGCCTGACTCGTACTAGCTGTGGCTGGGAGAGGACAGATGTCCAGAGCTGTGAGATATCAACAGCTTGAGACAGACATGTGGTGTAGGAGCCATCCCTGAACTCAGCTAGGATTTCTGGATGCTCCAGAAAAGTTGGCACTGATGTGATTGGTTTTTTTGTCTCAGTGCATAGGTTGAGATGCTCTAAGCAGATCATTCTGAACGAGTCAAGTTTGGAGCTACTATGCATGAAGAAATTACTCTTTAGTGGCTTGTCTGACTCTCATATTTTTCTGGACTAAGGAAGAAAGAATGAACAAAATTATGCTCAGTAGGGAGAACTGCTTTTAAAAGAAAGCTATTTTAATTTGATCTTCTTTTTACATCCTGAAAGGAGGCTTGCGAATTCTTAAAAAGCTCACCTGGAAACACAGTTGGCTTGCTGGTTTTAAAAAAATACATTCAAATCACCCCAGAACAGGCCTTGCAATTTCTCTTACTATATAGCATATCTGTCTCTACTAACAGGTATCTTCTAGCACATCTCTACAGGGCTGTAAATATTCAAGATTTACCTTTAATGAAAAATACTGTCTCTATATAAAGAAAACATAACTGCTTATATGCAAATGTTACGGTGCTATCTTCTTAGTTATCTCAGTTTTTAAAAAATCAAACCATAGCCTTCAGCCCTATTTAAATGTAAAAANNAAAAAAAAAAAAAAGACTTTCTCTCCAGAGATCCCAAAAGCTGGATATATTTTCCTAGCTGATTGATGCTTTTCCATTTATTTTTAAATGTAATTTTCCCTGGGTAAGGAATTGTTCTCTTGAATGTCAAGAAGGAAATATTTCCCAAATCATAGGCTTAGATTGGCTGGCTGGAGTCTAATGAGATAGCTCTGTGAGAGGGGGTAGGCTGGGGAAGCAGAGAGCGGAGTGATTTGTCATGCTGGTTTTCCAGCCACTGCTAAAGAGCTGCTTTGTAATGCCAGCCTGCCAAATCTCCTGGCCACAATCGAATTACTCCCTCCACATGCACGCACATCCACACCCTCACCCTTTAGATCTATCACTGACAGAATAGTTATTAAACAAAAACTCAGCCCGGGGAATTATTAATCGCCAGGCTTCATTTCTTTATCAAATGTGGTGGCCCGGAGGGAGAGCTCTTTAAGCTTTCAGAAAGACCGTAGCACATTAATCACTGGAGGGAAGCAGGGTGTGGGCTTGGCATTTGTAATACTTGTCAGATCAGAAATAGGAGATACAGAGATCAAAAGAGATATTTATGACTTGGAGGTGAAAAGACTTCACTTTTCTTGTTCTTCTGGGAGTCCTTTTTTTACTGTTTGTTTTGGGACTTTGTTTTTGGTTTTGCTTTGTTGGTCTCATCCTAGAACTCTGTAGTTATACCTCTGGCAGAGAAAGGCCATGAGTTATGGATGCAGGTTTCTGTGTAAGCAGTAGCAAAACAGTGGCCACTGCTTTTGAGTGCCTGTTGTAGTGCTGCACTTGTCCAGGCAGCGATCAGGCCCCAAACTGCAGTCAAAGTTAGGAGGCTGGGGCTACTTAGGTGCTTGTCTGTCTGAACTAATTAAATGGAGGTATCCAGCACTGAAGATTAGTCCTGGAAAACACACCTGACTTCTTGAAAGCTAATTCTGGGTTCACTATTATATGCAACAAATAGATATAGATATACACATACACTTTTAAAAAATTACTACAATCATGTCAGCTTACAATGCTGTAAGTTGCCTGTGGCTGGAAGCACTTAACCTGTGATTAGTTAAAGCATTAATTAACACTGACCTTGTTCAACTCTAAACCCGAGACCTTTAGCCCCTTCAGCATGCCGGGAGGTTGTTACTCCTGACAGGGTACCCTGTGAGGAATGTAATGTAAGCGGTTGCTTAGCTGACATGTTTTTCCTTGTAAAAAAGGATGGTGTGTTATCTGAAGTGAGGAGACTTTATTGTAACTCTTCAGCAGCACTGCACTTTGCATTCCTGAATCTCTGTCACTTGAAGAGATCCTTCAAACTACTGACTTTAAGAGGTGGGTTCACTAGTACAAGTAATATTCATTTACATACAAATAATCTTTGCTGCAGCTGAAAACTCCCTGGTTTCTTACTAATACCTTGTCTTGAAAGACATCATAATTTTAGCATATATTGTAAACGTGCACTTCGTATATGACCTGGAGTTAATTATTAAAACAGCCTACTTCTTCAAACTAATACATGTCCATATAAAATACGTATTTAGAGAAAGACAAAAAGTATGACTGTATGAAATCTGCATAAGTATGAGTAAAATCAACTTAGAAATTTTGTGAATAAACACCAGCTTTCCCTCTCATAAAATCACACCCTGAGTTTTGTTGCACTAATATCCCACCAGAACTGTCCAGGGGTTTGGCTGCAGTATATAGAACTTCCCTGTCTCACGGGAACACTTCAGGGAAAAAAAATACTCCTTAATTCTGTGGTATGTACAAGAGGTTGCAGTGAGGATCCCAAGCTCATTGGAGAATGGGCTGGGTGTTAACATGCATTTATGCCACAGCTGGCACACAGCCTGATTTTGTACAGCCCTGCAGTTTGCTGGAGCCTCTAGGCATCACTGCAATATAAATATTCTGGAAGAATAATAGGGTTATTTGTGGCTCTTGAGGGCAGATAATGTATGCAGCATGTTTTTCAAGCCCTCATCTCTTATTTTTCCAACCATCAAGCAAGAAAGGGGAAACAAACCACATTTTCTGTGCACAGACAGAAGGAATGAGAGGAGGGATGGATCACATCAAATGGATTTTGAGAGAGCCACAAAACACTTGTTGCATGTTGTCCCGACACTGCAATATGATATTTGCATTGTGATGTTGTATCAATATGTGAGACGATCTGTCTCCTTGGGAGTCTCATGTCTGGCAAGGCAGTTCCCAACTCAGAGGCTCACTTCTTTTAAAGGGAGTTCGTCTGTATATGCTTAAACAGCAGCCAATTCTTTGGGATTTCCAGAACAATCTGTGTAGGTTTAAGCACGGAAAAATTTGAACTACCTACAATTCCACAGGCAAACAAAATGATTAATTTTACTCTCAAGTATATCATCATATAACGAAAACTATGTTAGCACAATACTGTGAATAACTACTGTCAATATCAGGCAGTCTTCCTAATGAACAGGATGGCAAAAGAGAGTGCATGGGCCAAGAAAAATACTCAAGGAGTCTGATCTGTCTGTCAAGAAAGGCCTGAAACCTCCATATCTTTGGACAGACTTTGCACAGCAGGAACTTTCTGTTTATTGTTAATTGAACCCAGCACTGAAGGAATTGCTTGATATTGTTAAATGGGTTAGCCCCCATGTGGTATCTTGCTTTTTTGACATTATTTTAGAAGATGACCAAGTGTGCTGTGTTACTATTTTTCTTCCCAGTTTATGTTTTGTGAGAAACAGCACATAGATCCCCTGACTCCTGAGACACATTCCTATGAATTCGTTTTGCTGTGATTATTCAGGGTATATTGCAGCTAGTACTTGAAGAATCTTGGAATCAGTGGGATTTGGGTTAGGATTCTACAGTAAAAGAGGAATTGTTAGAAGAGAAACTCTGCACAGCAAGTAGTACATTTCCTTCTGTTCAATCACGGCTCTTTTCCCATCTTTCTGTGAGGAGCAGTAAGTGAATTTCTTCATGACCGTCTGTATTCAGGTTTACATGCCTCTAACAACTCAGAAAACTAATAGAACCCAGGAAGGTTTGGGGCTCAAACACTTATTTAAATGTTTTTAATTAACAACATATTTTTTTCCTTTAGCTCTGTCCTAGTTTGTTTTGTATCAGCAGAATCTAACAACAGGTTCCCCTCACTTAGTGCTTTCCTTGCATCAGATTACCTCAGGTCAGCTGTTCCACTGTGACTGTTCCCGGGCTATGTCTTGTTCTCCCATGGCTGAGCTGAGGTAATTGACTCTTCTTTCAGAGCAGAGTATGTGACCTCAAATGGCACTACAATTACGGAATGACAAGATCTTGCTCACAGGCTGTTACTCCTGAATAGCTGGTACACAGTAGCACAAACATGGGGCACTCAGACAAGCCCAGCAGCTCCCACAGCAGTGGTGGGATCTGCACTTTTCAGGTGAGGCTGTGGCATGGGCCTGTGAGGGGGAGACAGTGGGTAGGTGGCTAAGGACAAGGAATTAGAGAATTCTTGGGACTGGGACAGGGAAAACTTCCTTCTAAAATATTTATAAAATTTAATTCATGAGCACTGAAACAAGGTTTTATCACATCTTGCACTGCAAGTTTAATGGTAGTGGCTGATATGTCTCAATCAGCCTTAGTTGCAGACTTGGAAGAGCTCTCCTGTGTCTACAGGAAAACTATCTGCCTTACATTTGTCAGTTCCTGGTAGAACTAGTCTTGAATTATGGTTAAAAGCAGGGCAGTGTCTGTATTTATCTGCTTCCAGGGCTTTAAGTTTCAGTGTAGGTCTCTGGCACCCAAGCTAAAAATCATTAATCCTAATGATAGTCACTATCAGTCACTTCACCGGGTTTCTTTTTCCTCTAAAGAGATATATATTCTATATTCATATACACGAATATATTTCTATGCATATTTATAGATCATATATATCGTATTTGTGTATAAATTGATTCTAAAGCACAAGCCACTTCAGAGTGGAGAAGATACTTAGAGATACTTCTATACTTAAAGAAATTACTCTGATGCACAGGTAACATTCTGCTGTTTCTTTTGACAGAAATATGCAGTCAGGAATAATTCTCAATGTTGATAACTTCTATTCCTGCCTATTAGTTGTCTTATGGTAACACTTAGAAGACTGACTTGACATAGAATCCATGTTAGAGCTGGAGAGACACCTAGCAAGGCAGTCCTCTCCCTGCAATGGAAATGGGCTGGCAGAGGACAGAGAAAGGAAGAGATCCATTAGGGTCACCAAGCTGGTGAACAGGAGCCAGAAACAACCCTCCCTGGGCTAATTAATGCCCTACTGGAGCCGTAGACTACTACTGTGATACACAGCTCTCCTACTAATTTGGTGGGACATCCAGGAGCCAATTTTATTTCTGCCATTAGTAGTTCTGTGCTGCCACTGATTTATCTTCAGCAACTGTAAGAACCCCGTGTAAAGGCTGGACTCTACACTACCTCAGCTGTGAACAAGGTGAAATGCTGCTGAGCATATGCCAAGGAGCTGTCTTGCACAGAACCACAGGAAAAGGTGGGGAAGGGTCCTTGAGTCCTTGTAACAAGAACAGGGTCTGCTCCATGCTTCCTGCCTTGCTTGTTATGCAGAACAGTAGAACTCCCAGGACTCTGAATTCAAGTCCATCCCTCTACTCCACCATTCCTAAAGTTAGAAAATTATACTCCTTTATATAACTTCCCTTTGCTTCAAGATGAGCCATTACTGCTTGTCATACTTACCTATTCTTTTTTTCCCCCTTTAAAACTATTATATCTGTTATTTTGAGTACTTTCAGTTTACTTTTCTGTTTACCTAACAACTGCAATTCCTTTGTTTTTCCCTTATGCCCATGGATTTTCTCTCTCTGCTTATTCTCATCACTCACCTCTGGAACACTGCCAATTGGGCCACATTTCTCCTGTCCTCTTACTGGCTGGGAGCTGGGACTGAGAGAGTGAGTGGGAATCCTATCATAGCAAAATCCCTGGTATCAAATTTTGCAAAGCAAGGATGGGGCAAGAAGGGAAGAAAAGCAGAAGTTGGAGAAATCAGAAGATGTAGCACTGAGAAGTGCAAAACAATGCACTTTGCAAAGAACTACTTAAACTGAATGCAAGTACATACGTACGCACACAGGGATTATGCTTTACTGTGCTGCAACCTCTCCGGAGGAAAAAAACCCCACATGTTAACCAAGACATCATCTCTGTATGCAGAGCTGGTAAAAAGTAAAAAAACATTTAAAACGTCAGATTGTATGAAAGAGGGAAGAATAATGTAGAACAACTTCAAGTAGGATTACATTGATTGGTGTTATAGCTCCAATTATACTACTGCATTCAGTTCTGGTTGCTTCATTTCTAAATGGCCATTGCAGAGACCAAGGCCCAACAAAATTATTGAAGACATGAAGGAATGGGAGAGTCTATGCCAGATGAAGTTAAAAAATACTTGCATGACTTAATTTGAAAAGTGCAAAGTAATAGAGGAGATAACAGACAAGAGATAATGAATTTCATTCCATTCCACAGCCAAAATGCAAGTAAGCTTTTGATGAAATAAAAAGGCACAAATTTAATATGGATCAGAGGAAATTTTGTTCCCAGTGCAGCATAATAGCCAGATACCTTGGTCTGACTTTTGTGTGCCTCTTACAATTCAATGCAAGACAGAAATACAGCACTGTTTTTAAGCTATTTCTGATAAGAGGATCACTGCTCTGTGTCATGGGCCAGCTCTGCGGCAGGACAGCTGGGTCATCTGGGTGGCCAGTGTTCCCATATTGCTCAGGACTGAGCCCTTGCTGACCACTCCGCTGCAGAAGTGCTTCATTTTCCATTAACTCCTGCTGCAGATAATCCTCCTTTGTAGTGTCACTCATTGCTAGATTCGCAGTGCACTTTCCTAGTCATTGGTTTCTATACTCTCAAATGTGTCTGAGCTAGTAGTTGCCAACTTCAGTTGCATAAACAGATCTTTCAAGGGAAGAGTTTTTTCATGTTGTGTTTTCTGTAGAGACACAAACAGCATTTTTCACCTTTTGTTGTTGTCTGAACAATGTAAGCACAAATATTGCTGAGGATCATAGTGTCTGATGTATCCAGGGAATATGTTATCTATCAAGAGTAAAACAGAGGTAGAATGGAGGAAAAATTCTCACTAGTTGCAACTCTTACTTGTTTCATGACTTAGCAAAACTGCCTCCCCATGAGACGATCTGTGTAGCTCCATGTGACCATACTATCCAGTGATTTATCTTGATTCAGCTAATATAGCTACTATCCAGGATATGCCAGCTGGTTTGAGAAAAGTTGAGGTCAAGGAAATAAAGCTTGAGATTACACCAGTTCAAAGAAAATGATAATGGAAATCAAGAAGAATTTCATGGACTTCCTTGAAGTGTCTTCCATATGCATTTACACTACTGGAATAATTTTGAGGCTGTTTGAAGCTGCTTTCCCATCAAAAAACTCTTCCTGTCATCTTGGGAGCATCTCTAAAGCTACCCAATTGGGCTTTGGTTTTAATTAGGCTCAAGAAAGGGTACGCTTAATTAAAGTTCCTGATTGAAGGAGATCTAGGAACATTCCATGACTGTTGAAAGAGAGGATTAGGAAGGAATTAACTCCCAAAGTTCTGGTTTTCTGGTCATCTACCAAACCCTGCCAGAATTCAGTACTAATTGCTTCATGAACAGAAGGGATAGCACTGGTCCTTCCTTGTGCATCCTGGAGATTCCTTTGGAGAAAGGAACAGAACCTTTATTATTATAGCATGGCTGGTTCTATCACCATGATCTTGTCTGTACATAGAGGTTACTGGGCAGTGACCAGGAGCATGAATTTGAACTGTATTAAGCAAAGCTGCACCAGTGCCTGCAGTCAGAGGCCTGCCACTTCACACAAAAACACGTGCTGTCCCTCAAGCACCAGGAGAGGAGTTACTGCAAAGCAGGTTGTAAGTGCTAAATTACAGAACATCCCTTTGTGGAGCTCTATCTGTGTTGACAGGCAGGGAAGGGCAGCTGGGGAAATGTCTGCAGGGAGCTTATATGCCAGTTGTGAGAGTGGCCTGTCTAAGGGGAAGTCAGACAGCTCTGTAGATGTGTCAGGGCATCCTGTGTGGCAGGACATTTTAGTTAACTCTAGACTTTCTACTCCACATGGGAAACTACTTTTATGTGGCTCAAGGAAACCAAGTGTGATCGCAGAACAGGGAATAGTGTGTGTCTTTACCAAGAATGGTGCAAGTTGTTGACAAATTTGAAGACTTTAGGGGCATGGGGAAGAAATATTTAGAGTGGAAATACCAGGTACTTGAGGAACTCTTTACATTCAAATGATAAAATCAATAACCTGAACGAATCTTATTTAATTCCTTATAGAGAGAGGATAACTGTTGAACTCTGTATTGTCAATAACACAGACGAAGACCTAAAAGCTGCACTTCATTAAGGTAAGGCATTTCTGAGAAAAAGAGTAATTTGCAATGGTCATCCTCCAGGAACTTAGACTGTTCAACTATAGGAAACTTGAAGAAAAAACAGTCAAAGTGTAACACCAGAGAATTAATGAAGTCCTGGGTTTAATAGACAGAGGGATTATTTAAGTAAACCTAATACAGAATGAAGTTATGAAGGGGACATGGCAATAACAATAACTGAAGGTAAACAATTAAAAAACGCTAGCACCAAAATTATATTTTACATCATCAAGTGGCAGGTCAGAAGGGGTATGTCTCATTGCTCAAAAAATGTATTTATGTATTGATAGATAAAATGCTTTTTATAATGGTACAATATACTTAAAACACAAAAGTTTGGGGTAAGGATTGGACTTTGAATCACTCTAATTGAAGTTACTAAGCTTTCAAAAGAGCCAGACATTGTTTTTTAGTGTGGTTCGACCAGCGCAGCTCCTAAAAATCTCTGTGCACTTTGTAACAGCCCTCTAACTGCAACTTAGTGAGGTGATTTTCCTTGGCTCACAAATCAGACTGCAGTGGCAGAACTGGGATCAGGGTAGAAGAATTAAAACTCTCAGCACTCCTTATTCCTGCCACTAGATCAAACTCATGCTTCCACACTTCAGCACAGTACAGCCTTCATTAGGAAAAACCACTTTAAACAAACAGATGAAGTGCACATAATATTTTTACTCCTCAAAATCTGGAATACTATATGCCATTAACACTGAGTCATTGAAATTGCTCCAAAATGAAATATTATAGTGTGTTGTGCCAATGCCTTGAAAGTCTTTGTGTTAAGATTTCAACACGAGAAACCAAAACAAAACTCCAAACCTGAAATTTTCAGTCTAGGCATCACATTTCAGTCCTCATGCATGGGAAATATCAAAGTATTATGAGCCATCATGTCCACACAGAGAGGCAGATAAAAGTCTAAAGTTGACAAAGATCAGGCTGCAAATAGGATACACATTTAACTGAAGATAATTAACCACTGGAACAGATGGTGAAGGGATGTGGTAAATTAATCGCCTAGAGTCTTTAAATCAAGATTGGATGTCCTTCCTTCTGAAAGAGATGGCACAGTTCAGCTATAAATTATTGGGCTTGAAGGTGGTATTGCTGGGTGAAAAGCTCTGGACTGTGTCATAAGCGGAAGGTCAGAGTTGATGTGTATAATGGTTCATCCCTCCAGACCTTGCTATCCATGAATCCATTATGTTAGCTTGAAAAGTTTTACATTTTAACAAAGCGGTTACAGACTGTTAGGTTCACAGTGTGTAGTTTCTACAGACTCTTTCATTCTATGTTCTAAAAAGTCTGAATTAATCTTGTTAATGTTGTTTAAAAGATGCAAATGTAAAATATGAACACACTTTCTTTTTAACACATTGATTCCCATACCTCACTAGAACAAAAAATGGTCTTCAGGGAAACACTGATTGTATACTTTCCCACATGTTCGTTGCCCCAGCCCTTGGGCAGGTAGGTGGTAGAAAATTTTCTTCTCCATCTCTCTCTTGAGTGATGTGAAGGAAGTGAAGTGTCCTAGGGTAAACAGGAGATCATCACACTGGCACATCTCCACTTTTGACTGCTTGAAAAGTTCTGTGACAGAGGACTATTCCAATGCTCATGGCTGAGGCAAAACTGTGGTCTGCTGCTCCCTAGTCTGCTCTTTTTTGCTGAAGTACAACCTACCATATGATGGTTCTTATTTGTCTCTTCACAGCGTTAGGTCAATGAACTCGTTTTAGTTATCTTTTAGGTGAGACACGTGGGTTGGGATTCAAATGCCTGAACACTGCATCTAGTACTACCTCAGACACTCTTGAACATCCTGTCTGAACTTCAGCTGTTGCTGTGATGGGTGTGAGTCTCCACCCCCATAGTCTGGAACAATAGCTGGAAACTAGATAGAATAGCCAAGGCCCCATGGGCTGGCACAGAATGCCAGTATTAATGCC
Organism: Grallaria varia; assembly: GCA_013396735.1. NCBI lineage: Eukaryota > Metazoa > Chordata > Aves > Passeriformes > Formicariidae > Grallaria > Grallaria varia. Next base: position 512,929 of record VWZG01009763.1, on the reverse strand, counting down.
CTGATCACTCCTGAAATGTTTTTGCTCATTAAAAATCCTGCAGGGCTCTTGGTGAGTCCTAAGAAACTGATCTAATCAGGCTGCAACTTGGAATATTACTTTCTGCTACCCAAATGTCATCCTCTGCGATAGTTATAAAAAATATAAATATATATATAAACATATAAAAAATCATGGGGTTTTCTCTCTTATTACAGAACAAGGTTATCAAGATATGATTTATGATGTTTGGGGTTTCTGAGTTCTAACATTCATCTTTTCACTTTTCAGAGACATTTGAGGGGTTGTTCAAAGAGAGACATCAGAGCTCTTTGTGAGTCCTAAGGTGAACAACTCATGGTAGAAACACTCCAAAATTATCATTTGCTTCTTAGAAATCTTGGTGCTAGTGTATTTTCATTGTCATTCCATGCACGTTAATACTCTTTGTGATTATGAGAAACAGCCTTGCATGTCTACGAGGCAGTTTTTAGTCAAGCACCAGGGAAATAACATTTTTAATATCTAGCTCCCTAATGCTGCTTCAATTAAATCAGTTTCTCTCCATTCCTTTCTCTTTTCTTAATTCTGATTGACCCTCCACACTCATTTGAATTACATTATTTTTCAGTCTTTGTCTGTTCTCAAAGTTTATAGTCCCTTGGTTAGACGGCCATAAACATTCAGCTCCGCTCATATATAACCAAGATTGAAGCTGTGTACATAAATCTGGCAGCAGAGTAGTATTTTTGCCCACTCTTGAATTGTAGCTCTATTTCTTCAGTAATGACTGAACAATAAGTCATCATATTCACTTTTTCAATCCACACATAAATATGTAAACCAAAATTGCAACAAATATTTTTGCTGACCAGGGGTTACTTAAAGGCCTGAGGAACCCAGGTTATATCTGTGAACAAATGGGGCTATTGATTCTTTCCATGTAATTATGTTCCACTTGAATTGCAATTAGAAGTTGTACAACAGAGCAATCAGAGAGAAAGAAAGGCCATTGAGTCAACTTCCCTCCACAGTATCCTCTATAGTACCTGTGATCTCTTGCTTAGCTATACAGTAACCTAATCTGCCCTGTACTACTTCAAACTCATTTATTTTCTGAATCCCACACACAGTCCTACACTTGTAGCTGTGTTCAGCTTTGTGGTGGATCCCACAGGACTGCCTAGGCAAATATCCATACGTGGGTTTACATATTGCAGGTGATACACGAATGTGCTGTAAAGGTTGCTGTGCTAAAGCTCCCTGCACACCATTTTGAAAGCACAGCATTGCTAACTAAGATAAACTTCTCTCATCTGCTCATGTTTTCAAGGACATTGTTGGCTGCAGCTCTCATTGCTACTTCAGGTCCTGTGGGAACATGTGAAATCAAAGCTATGTATGGCAGCCCTAGAAGAGAGGTCTAACACTCTGCAGGGATTCAGAAGCAAAGCTCTCCCATCTTTGCTTGGAATTGTTTAAGCACTGCATCAGTACAGGCTATAAGTAAACAGGTCTGGGACAGACATCCAGACCTCTCATAAGTGATGGCTCCATTTCTAGATGGCCCTCTTTGACAGTCTGCACCAGCAGCTCTCTCCTTGGCAGTCTGTTTTCTCCTACTTCGCTTTCCTAGGGCTGCTTTTTGCTCGCTCTTCCCTTGTTCCCTCCTTCCAAACTGCACTTCCCCTCACAAAAATTCCTCGGTAAGCTCTAGTCTCTAACCCGTCTTCACACCCTAACAAGATGCTTTTTACCTATAAAAACTAAGACACTTTGTCACCGGTCCCACTTTAAAATGCTTTATGTAGCACTCTTGTTCACACTGCACATTAGCTGCCTTTTATATTTCCTGCTGCACCTGCGCCTCTCTGCCCCAGTGCCCAGCCAGATGGGAAGCTGTGTCCATCTCTCTCACACACAGGACCCTGCAAGAACAGAGTCTGGCCTCGCTGTCAGATAGTTCCCCCATAAAGCTCTTCACTTTAAGTTGGATTAAATGCCCAAGGGGTTTGGCAGACTCATACCCTGTGTTTTCACCCACTCAGTCCTGGTTTTAAAATTCTGTTCTCCAAATACAAATAAAGAGTGATTGAAGCTAATCTCTGCTTTATCTAATTTTGGGGCACAGACTCTTAGTCTGCTGAATAAGCTTGGATGACCTATGTCCTAGAGAGAGTGCTTTCCGAACCTGAGCTTTCCTACAAATAAAAATAAATTATAGCTCCCTGGTTGCTAAGAAGAGGAAAAGAAATTTGATGAACATACTGTGTTTTCAAACCTGGATCTATAGAGAGAGGTTTTGTACTGAGTCACATAATGTAGCAAGGAAAAAACTAGGCAAGGTTTGGGACACATCAGTATTTTTCTGAATGTGCAGGCAGCCTAACCATATCTGAGCTGAAATTTTGTCTGCACTGAGTATGTCAGGGCATTACTTGTCCAGCTTCATAATGCTGTATTAGCCTTAGCAGGAACTCTTTCATTTTTGTGACTGGAAATTGTTGCAAAAAACAGAAAAATGCAGATCAGAGGGAAAAGCCCTACTAAAGTGTGTGTGGGGGGAAAGACAGAAAAAAAAGAGAAGAAAAAAAAGAAATAGAAAATAGAAGATGGAGCAATAATTGGGCCCAACCACTGCAGTCTGGCAAGAGGAACCTATTTTTCTTCTGAGTCAAGTCAACAGTGAAGCAAGCAACTAATAAATCATAGAATCTCTACAGAAGGCCAACTTTTCATCTTGTTACAAACCTTCCGTCAATATGGGAGAAGGTCTGTAGGAGGTAGAGAGCCCTTGATTTATTTACACAGGGACCATGATTAGAATTAAATTCCCTTAAAGGAATTTATCTTGTTTCCTCCTCCATCAATGAACTGCTTCTCAGAATCAGCTCCTGACTACCCTTTCCCCAGTTTGCAGTAGCTGGATGTTTCTCAGATGACAGCTAAAGCTGGCTAACAGCATGACCTCTCCAGGAAAGTAATTCAGGTCTGTCCCTCAGGCAGTGCTTCAGGCTCTAGATCCATGTGTAACACAATGCTCACTGTGTGCAGCCTGGTTCAGATAGAGGAACTGCCTTTTGTGTGTTAAAAGATGACACCAGACAGTGGGAAGATACTTCTTGAAACCTACCCTCAGGCACCATGAAGGAAGATCAGACTTCATCTTCTATTCAAGAAGAAAGAGATGGATGAAGCTGGAGGCCAAACTACCACCCAGCTCATTTAATCTTAAAAGTGTCTTGGCACTTGGGTAGTACCTGATGCAGGTTCAGGACCTGAAGGCTACTTTGTTTTATGCTTTGGCTAAAAAAAAAAACCAAAGAAAGATAAGTTACCAAGGATGCTCAGGCCCATGAATAGCTCTTTTTGAAGGCCAAAGGTCCCCCAGGTCAAGATTTAAAGAATGTGTATTTTAGGCAGATACTACTTAGTATTGTAGAAACTTCACTTGCCTAAATTAAAGAAAGAAATGGGGGAAAAAAATAAGCAACATTAGTTCTCTTATAATTTCATCCTGGACACATGGAAAAATATTTTTAAGTTTGGAATGAGAAAACCAGTTCTCTCCTTCACCACTGTTAGTAACAGCCAGATCTGAGTTACAACCATATGATCCAGCAAGTACTGAGCTTCGCTGTCAATAAAATTTTATTCCTAGTTCTGCCATGACTCATTGCTGTGAGATAATCATAGTTTGCTTTCATGTTTCTGTTTTTCTTCCTATGCTAGAACTCAGGAGCTGGGAAGCTCTTAGATGCCTGGACCAAACTTTGAACAGGAAGCGGGAAGCTTTGTTGAAGTTCTGTACTTACGATTGTCAAATGAGCAAGTGCTGTAAAACAGCATTGCAGCTGTTTGTCCTGGAGTTGGGAATAGGAGTAATGGGAACAGCATGCTTACATTTTGTTGCCAACTGGCCAGGGAAAAAGAATATGTATGAAATATATGAATTTAATGGGTTGTATGCGAAACACGGCCTGGTAACTAGAGACTTGGGATAGCTATGCTAATGCAGACTTTTTTATGTGACTTGTGGTGAGTTGCTTACTAAGTTTTAAATTTAAGACATTTATATTTACACACTTGTTAAGAGTGTAACTCATTAAAGACTTAAGGTACCCAGGAGCTGGTAGCAGAAGTGTCAGCTCAATGCCTACAACACACGCATTCACAGTGGGCTGTGATACCCAGCTCTGTGCTTATTCTTCTGAGAGTATGGAGTAAAGCTGTAAGAGGATGTAGGGACCAGACTCACAACTGTGGTATTTATGGGTACTCAAAACCCACCCAGAAGACTTTACATCATTCTGTTTAGGGGCTGGTGTCTTTGCATGTTGTGCATGCATGGGGAGAGAACAAGCAAGGACAACTAGTTGCTATATGAAATCTGGATCGAGGTTGTGCCTTCATTTCAAATTACTGCACTGAAGTGGTTTCCTTGCAAGACAGCAGTTTGAAATTAGCATTTTTGTCTTTGACCTCAGATTGCTCAGGACAGCACTGGAACAGTTTGTACGGAGTAAATAATAAATATTAAAATATCTTGCATTATTCTCCTACTGCTGGGTTGAGATCCTTGTGTACACATGCAAGGTTGGGAAAAACAAATCCGATTGTATCTTTGTGGTTTTCCCCTTGACTTCTGGGTAATCGGGACCCTTATATATTTTCTCCTTTTGTAATACCCCAAGATGCAACTCCCTTTGGGAGTTCCCTAATCTGTGTATCAGTGGCAATCCCATAATCCCATATAATTGTATTAGTCTCAATAGCAGATTAGCTCCAAGTGCCCATACAGACAAGGAGCTGTCAGCTCTGCTATTGTTTCCCACTTAATGTGATTCTAGACAGCAAAGAAGAAAAGCAGCTGAGAGCCCTCTGTCTCACATTACAGCCCACAGTTTCTAAACCAATTAAGAAAAAGGGATTTACAGTCAACTGGATTAAGGACTCTGTTCATATTATTCCATATTTCTTTTTATAATACCTTCCATTTTCTATCTAGCCTTGCAATCAACAACCCCTTTCTGTGCCTTTCGAAACGCCCATCCGTGTCCTTACCTATCCATTTACCAATCCATCTCACATGTTGGATTTCAGCCATCTGTCTGGCTAACTTCACCAGACTGCTTTATTGCGTATTTGTTTAGAGAACACATGGTGTATGAAGCATACCCAGTAATGCTGAGATTAAAACCAATGCCTGATTTCAGATCAGTTTCAAGATGACCTCACTAATGCATATTTGAGAGACAGTGTTTGGGCAAATCTCTCCTTTCTGCTAGCTAAAACATTCTACCACCATCCTTATCAGAGCCAAACAATGCCGGTATGTAAACAACATGATAGTCAATCATTATTAAGCAAGAAAATGGTACTTATAAAATCCTACAACACTCACAGAGGAAGAGGTAAAATGAAACGCCAGCAGGACCATGTCAACAAGATGAAAGATCATCTTGCCAGTTTGGTCCTTGATCTGGTCAGCTAAGTAGCAGATCAAGGATAGAAACTGACACTTTGCTCTCACAGAGATGTCTCCCTTGCTGTGACAAGAGGTAATCATTTCTGGAGGATGTGGGCTAAAACACCCCTTCGTCTGAGAACTGACATCTCAATCAAGACTCTGGGATTTGGTTGCCACTATGGTTTGTACATACACATACATACAAAAAGTCACGCATCAGCTACCAACAGTAATTGTTTTCTTTGACTTGATCAAAGTAAATCAATAAAATAACATTAGCACAATCTGTATTGCCCAAAATGTCTCTGTTATCATCCTGCAGGGATGATATCTTGCATTCTCTTGAATTCATAATTCAGCATAAATTCACACTAAAGGACATTAACATGTTCAGGTGACTGTGATTTTATGTGCTTTCCTAGATGGAAGTTGCCCAGTGAATATGTTTCTTAATGGTTTGTCCTTATGACAAAATTAGTTTGGGGCTGTCTTTTCTCTGAATGGAGATTCTTTTCCTATTGAATACCATTTCTCAAAAATACTTTTCCCAATCAACTTAATATTTAAACAGGTTTAAATTTTAAATCTCACTGTACAAATCTACTTAGATTTCCAAATTACAGTAATACTTCACCAGGTTTCATTTTTAAGGCAATGTATAATGTATAATTCATTCCATGAATCTTAGATAAGGTTGATATTACGATACACTGCAATTTGCTGCCTTGCAATGAAGCTTTCCAGCTAAGGTGAGTTTTTCCACTTCAGGCTGTAGCTTTATTACAAATTGCTTAAAAGAAATAAGGATGAAAAATGAGAAATGAAGTGTTCTGGTAGCTGGAGAGTTCCACAACCAATGGCTCTTTTACCACTTGTGCTTGTTCATGGAGTGCTCACGGCAAAGTACTGCTCCACCTCACAGTTTCCTTGGGGCAAGGAGACTCTTTCATTGAATGAGCTGCCTTCATTACACCTTTGAACCAGGTATTTCTGAGGAAGGCTCAGGGAAAAGTATAAACAACTGAGACTGTGAAAGGATTGATGACGTCCAAACGAATAAAGCAAATAGGCAAAAGTTTTTAGAAGCAATCATTACTTTTCAGAACTTTAACAGCTGGGTCCCAAATGTAACGCATTTAAAGATGGTTCTTTTTTTACGGCTTAGTATTTCTTGCTCTTAAAGCCACCAACCAAAACCAGTAATAAAAATGCAGAAGTGTTTGAATTCCAAATAAGCCAATGAACTCACTGCATGAAGACATCCCAGGCCTAGAAATTGTAACAACACCTGCTCCAGGTCTTTTCTCTTTGCTCTGCAACACTGATCACAGCGAGTACCATTCCAGATTTGCTAAAGCTGCCCAGTATTCCAGTAACAACAACTGCTTGCAACTCCCTCTGATAACCAGTCAGCAGGGAAAATGACTCAAGCCAGGCACCTAAAAATGGAGATAACCCAAATAACAAATAAATCCTGACCCTGGACCAGCTGGGTGCTGCTTGTATGACAGCAGCTGATTTAGAAGCCAGATGGCAAATGAACCTTATACTGTTATATGATGATGCAAAATCATTCAGGATCCAGATGGAGCTGGATTGCCAGCTTGACAGTCTTAATGCAGGCTACTTAGCACCTATTTTCCTACAGTGGCATAGTTACCTCCAGTGCTCAGAGAGATTTTTGAAGCCCTATGAGTGTACACTCTGGGATGGCCTAAGGATGTAAGAAGGCATTAGCCTTAACGTGAACTGTTGCCAACACTTCAGCATTACTCAGGTTGTCAGACCTTGGTCCTGGCCTGCCCTAGCAGAGCTTCTGCAATCAGCACTGGCGCAAGCTACATTTCTGCTCATAAACATTCACAAAATTTATTAGAGTAGACGCAAGTTGTAAGCATAGCTTCCAAAGCTTTCAGGCAGTAGCAATCTGAAAAAACAGATGTTTACTCTGAAGTCCTGAACTGTTCATAATTTGAAGATGCTGCTGCCATGGTGTATTTCTGTCAGCTTGCCCAGAATCAAATCTCTTAGTGATAACCACGAAGAGACAGGAACATCTAACTCATCATGGAGAGATGGAATCAACTGAACACAAAACTGCTTGCTTGGCAAAGAAAGGATGGGTATTAGAGGGGTTATTAAAGAGATCTTCTGTATTCACCTTCAAAAGATATTTCTGGAAATATTTTTTCTCTATACTGTTATCCTTTTTTTAGGGAAGACCACTTGAAAATTTCCAAAATTCATATCTGTTTGGAAGATTCTGTTCTTACTTTGTTTTTCTTGAGAGCTTTGTATAGGAAAAAACCAGAAGTGATATGGTGACATTAAAACAGGCATGACCAACAACTGAAAATCAGTGAATGCATGTTTAGTACAAGTTTAGACACAATGTATGCATGATTTTTAAAATCTGCTTTTCTCTTTCATAACAAAAGTTTGTATAAATTTCTAAGAATGAGCTAATTTCAATGTGTTTTTATATCACTGTGCATTTTGTCTGATGCCAATAGCTGAGTGACACCACAGAAAAGCTCCTTGATAAAGCATTTGTTCATTAGTTTCCTTCTTTTGTTTATTGGCTGAGAGCCTCCCTCTGCACAGTATTTCTGAGACTCACCTCTAATCCCTCTCCTCTCAAACAAAAACTGGATTGATACTACCCACATTGCAAACAGCATAAGACAACCATTGAAATATCTTTGTATATGATAAAAAGTGCAGGAGGCCTTCCTCTACTAGTTTTTTTCCACAGCATCTCTGGTTTCAGTTCCTTTCCCAAGAAGTCTACTAATTATTAGATCCTGTTGGCAAAGCAATGGGTTAAATGTATCCGAAAGGCTTTTAGGCAAGGTCGAGTTATTTGCTGAGAAATAGTTGACTATAGTGGTAATACCTGCACAATGAATTAAGCAAATGAACCTGAAATGCAAACCCAAAACTTATTTTCTAGTATCCACTTTGTAAAACATCAGTCATGTGAAATACATTCACAGCTCATCCTCTGTGTTGAATAATATTCCCAATACACTGATGTCTACTTCATAATGTTCCCTCTTGCATTTACTGCGTGTGTTCTCCTGACTGCAGTTTTTCCTGACTGCATTTAAACTTTTTGAACATACATAAATTTTATATTTTAGATCTAATAGTTACTATAAAATCTGTAGGTAATAAAAAACAGGCAACCATAAAAGCAGTTTTTTTACCTTGATTGTGATGAAGTTACAGCTTGCCTTTATGATTAATCTTTTATAGGTTGTAAAGCACACAGATTATATGGCATATGAACCCACAGCAAATACCACGTAGCAGCAATCTAACACATATCACCAGAAACAATTTAGCAGTAAATTTTTTCCTGGTAACTAATAAATGCCACACACATCCACTTTATATGTAAGTCTTGCTAGATATTTCAGAGCACACTGTCAAGTAATTCAGGGACATGGATTGGATTTGAGGAATAAAGGAAAGTAAAAGACAAAGAATGCCAGGCAATACAAATCTGAAAATGCACAGGAGACTTTAATGTGTGGTTTTAGTTATATTTTCCATTTAAATTATCCTAAAAATACTGCATTTCAGTTTGCAACACCCTAAGCTAGTGCAAAACAATGAGAAAGTGCCATGGACTACGAAGTGGCCAAACTCTGTTGCCTGAGTTAACAAAAGACAGCAGTGCAGGAGAGGATTGGCACTGAGCGGCTTTCTGGAGGCTTACAGTGCCCTGGATTGTAGCTGGCTGTTTTAAGATGGTTGCAATAGAACAGATTTTAAACAATAAATGGAAACTAATTATGTTCCAACTACATAAATTTAAGTAAAAGTACTCAAAAATTAAGTGACATGAATAGAAATGCTTTAAGTTTTCCCACTTACCACTATTTTCATTCCTTTAAATCACTCGATGTTCAGATCATTCAAATTACAAATATGGTCAGTGGAGACTTTCCTAATAAGTATGGGTATATTGATTGATAGACAGGTTTGTCTAGTAAGCACAGGTAGTTTTTATGACAGTGCTCTTGCCCAAATCTAAGGTATTTAGAAGTGCATTAGTTTTAAGGTTTTCTAACAAATTCAGTCCATGAAGATACCTGGGCATGAGCATGAACTGGCAAAATCCACAAACTTTGAAGTTTGCTATTGCTCTGTCTGTACCCAAGAGCCCAGCGGGATAACAAGGAACACAGGGACCAATTCTGAAAAGACTCATTCACTGCAAGAAGCAATAGCAAATACTCTGTGATTCAGCACATTCAACTACTTTTTTTCTCAGGTGTATGCATCCAAAGGACCCTTTCCCAAGGTTATTTCCACTGTTGTGTTTAAGATAACCCACTTAGTCTGCAGTTTCTCTTGTACTTAGGAGGTAGTATAAGGCCGAGGTCTGAGAAGGAATCAAGATGAGCAGACTTACCCAGCTTGCAGACCTCTGGTCAACTTCAATTTTATCCTTTGCGATTCTTCTGATGATTCCTCGGCATGATGCATCCCAGGGACAAAACAGGCCAGGAAGCAGCAGCACCTGCCCCATTGCACCTGACTGCCCGCAGCATGAGGCTGTGGAGGACAAGCTCCAGGCTGCCCACCCTGGTCAGGACTTCAGCAGAGCATCACTTCTGTGTGCCAAGTGCTGCTGTGTGAAAGTCTCTCACTCACGCTGTGGCTCAGCTCAGTCACTGCGGCTCCCAGGATTTCCTCTGTTGTGTGTCACCATCGTCATGTAGAGAGCAGAACTGGGAGCAGACTCAAATCAGTCAGCGCGTTCACTCTGGTTCGACACCATGGCAGTGTCACTGAGGCCCAGGCCCAGGCCGAGCCCACAAGAGGAGCCCTCACAGGCATACCCTCCTCAGAGGCTCTGCGTGCCCGTCTGCACTTCCTACCGACTCCGGGGCTCCTTGGGGCATTCCAAACCAGGGCTCTGCTCCTCTCCTGTGGGCACTGGGCACTGTGCCTTGGTCCTGGCGCCACCATGCCGCCTCTGTGGGCAGCAGAGACCTGAGGCAGTCCTGGGGGTCCCCAACTGCAGTGCCCGCCCCGGGACAGGGTCACCGACCCCGCCCGGGCACCGCGGGGCCGCTCCTGCAACGCCGAGAGGGGCAGAGGGCTCCCCCCGAGGGGGTCAGCGCTGCCTTCTGCTGAGGAGACAGCAGTCAGAGCTGCGCTGAGGAGATGGGTGCCAGTCTGGCTGAGCGAAGAGCTGCCAGTGCCTGCTGAGGAGACGGCCATCAGGGCCCTGCCGAGGACACGGCCGCAGGCGCCTGCAAGGGTGAGGGTGCTGCCTGCTGAAGAAACGGCGGGAGCGCTCTGAGGAGATGGACGGCAATATCCTTCTGACGAAATGGCTCCCAGTGCCCACCGAGGAAGTGGTCACCAGTGCCCCCTGAGATGACCGCCAGTGCCCCCGGAGGAAATGGTGCTTGGTGCCTGCGAAGGAGATGGGCCGAGGAAATGGATAGCGATGCCCTGTGGAGAGGCTGTGGGTGCTGAGGGGCTGCTGACACAGCGGGAAGACACCAGGTAACTCCTGCGTGCTGTGGGGCAGCCTCAGACACGGCCCCAACAGCAATCTTATTTGGGGGGGTCCTTCAGGAGTAAAGCTGATCCACACAAAGCTTTTATGTTCACAGTGTTGACAAAATGGGGAGAAGCTCATGTTTGTTGCTTTGCTGTGGGTTTAAACACTCCTCTTGAACACCATTATGAGTCCTTCACAAAGCAGTGGAGAAAAGTGCTGGAGCCATGGCTGGCTACATAGAGCAGACGGCACAGGAAGGCCACGGTGACAAAGCCATGCTGAACAGAAATGCCTCGTCAGCCAGAGCTGCTTTATATACAGATTGTGATTTACAGGCAGTGCTTGAACTATTTTAAATAATTAACCTATTTAATGAATTGAGTTTCATACTCACTTTTCAAATTGTCATTGAATATGCTCTGAGTTTTGTAAACATACTTGCAATTATTTCAGAAGTGGCTGATAAGGGTTGTCATCCGATACATTTCTCATTAATTGTTTGCTGCTCTGCTTTGAAAGCAGACTGTTCTACTCTATCTTTGTGCTTGATGGCCCAAGTTTTATGGCATTCCCCTGAACTCTCAGGCCCCTTTTTCAGCTTGTTGCTTGAACAGTTCCTTCACAAATAGTTCATGTGAATATGCTGTATACATTTACATAGAGTTATAGGCAGTGCTTGAGCATTTTGAGCGTTTTTTTAAGCTATGAAGCAGCTAGTCTGAATGTTTGTAGACAAACAGAGAAGGGTTTGGGTGGAACTGGAACTACCACTAAAAATAAGCCATTTTGTTCAAACAAATGTGCTCCCACTTTCTCCTTCAGCTTTCTTTCAGGAAATACCAAGATATTAGATACTTGATCTTGCTCTATCATGAAATAATTCTTACAGTGTTAAATAGATACTCTACTATTCAGTTGTGTGATTAAAATGTTTTTCATTTATGTAAACATAAGGGGTGGATGGAGAGTCTGTGGAACTCCTCATGTCATTACCACAAGATTCTGGGAACGGCTCGTTGAGAGTGGGGAAAGAGCATGTGGCATACCCAATTACTTGTCCTCCATGGGTGAATAGAATCAATCTGTATGTGACAAACTCTATGTAAGATTATGGGGGCTCCTTTTTTCATTGCACTCTGAAAAACTCTCAGAGAATCTAGAATCCTTCATCAGTACTTCGTGTGTTTATATACATAAATAAGAAACAGACAATTCTTTTCTATTAACTGTAGCTCCCAGATTGCAAATATATTTTTCATACTCACTTCCTTTCCCAAACACTTTTTCTTTCAGAAATTAAAAGCATATGAATTCAAAAGTATCTCAGAGAAGCAGCCAAAAATCAGGTCATAGGCACAGTCATATGGTGGAGTCTCTATTACCACTGTTGTTTGAGCTGAGGAGATAAAAATCTCTCTGAGTGGCTTTGGATTTTCCGACTTCAAACAATGCTGTTAAAATGTAGTACAATTCTTAGGATTCCTGAGCAAAGCAAGGTTGTGTCTCCTTCCTCTGCATTAGCTATTCTCGTCGAAGTCCTGGAGTCTTTGGGGTGTGGTATCTTATTTTACTGGTTGCTTTTTAACAACGATAAAGGGGTTATGTTGTTGGCGTTAAATATCACTTAAGAACTTCAAAGCTGCTCCTTTGAGAGGAGGGTCTTTGACTTTACATCTGGGTGGAGGACACACATGGAAAGGGTTACCATGAGAAACAGTCTTTCCCAGCTGCTGCCTTTCTTAAATTACTGTAGCAGCAGCAGCCACAGTTACTCACTTATGCCAAACATTATTTTTTGGCATAATTCAGCCTGATCAGTTCCTTGCAGGAATTCCCACTAGGGTAGAAGGGATATACAGCTTGTTGAAGCGTCTTTTAAATAATTTAAGATGGCTCTGGCAGTTTCTGTAGCTAAAGTCAAGACTGGAAAATGGAATCTTCCAAAGTCAAGAGCTCTATTAAGTATGAAAAGGGACTTGCCTAAGCTTGTGTAAACAGTAGTTCCCACACTTTGAGTAACTCTGTTTTCTGAAATGAGAGATACCTGCCTTTTGTGAGAGATACCTGCCTTTTGCATCAGATGCTTGTGGCTTAAATAATGTGTAGTCATTGTTATTTTGCCTTCCATTTTTTGCTGGTGATGTAATTATTGTTTTGTCAAGAAATAATTGTAGATTTTTCTTTACTTCAGCCTTGCTGTATTTCACAAACTCACTAGTCAGGTAGCGCAAATAGAAAAGCCCAAGCCCAGTTCCTCATTCTAACAGTTTAGCAGTGAAAATGTGTTTTAATTATGTTCAGCTCCTGCACAAAAGACTTAGTCACTCAAAGTTAATAAGGCGTAATTGCTTCCCACCCCACAGAGCACTCAACCTGCCATGCAGCCCCTGCTCCGAGGCAGCCATGTGATGGACAGAGTGGGGAAAGGCAGCGGCCAGAGCCGCTCTGAAGATAATTGTTAGCAGATCTGAGCGCCTTAGATTTCACTTGCTAGTTTGAAAACAACCAGGGCCCCTTTAAGAGCATTCAGGAAAATTTCTCAGAAGAGCAGACTCCTGCTCCAAACAATTATTAGCACCATGTCTTCATTATGTCAGCAGTAATGACAGTCACAGCTCCGTTTGATCTGCTGATGCCTGGCCTGGCCTGGTGGATGGTACCAGCAGGCAGCTGGATGCCTAGGTGAGCCACAGTCTGCTCCATGGGTCCTGTACACTAGTCCAGTCTGGATCAAAACCTGAACAGAACAAGGCAGGTCCTCTCCAGTCTTTCAGACTTTCTGTGGAGATACTGCAGTTCTGTCCGCTCACTGCAAGCCCAGCACAGCCCAGAAGAGGCCGGGTCAAGGCAGAGACTCAGCCAGCCAGTTGCCAATGGCAACTGTAATCCACGGGTTTGCTGTTTTGCAGTCCCCTGCAAAGCTACGGCTCTAACTGCTGGTGGCTCCTGCTTTTGCTGAGAGAAAATGTGTGTATGTGTGTGAGGATGTCTCCTTACTGTGGGATGGAGAGAAATGGGGATGGCAGAGTGGTCCCTCAGTGCAGCAGCGGTTGTTTTGCCAGCTACTGTGCAGCCAGCAGCAGTGGGAACAGCAAACCCAGATTTTCAGGATTTTTCTCTCTGGCTTTACTATCCCACCTTGGCCGCCCAAGAGCACCCCAGCCCTCTCCATCTGTCCTTGCGTTGGGAGGGTTCAATTTCACATTTGTTACATGGAAGCCTTGAGTTGGATCTCGACTCAGATATTTGATGAGCTGGGCTTCCTTCTAGTCCAGGAAACTGAGCTGGAATCTAGATCAATTTATATGCCTGACTAGTCTCTCACTTTCACTCTTAAGCCTGAAAGGAAACAGGAGGAAATTGCTCTTAAAGTGTACAAGTCAGGAATTGCTGCAGGAAGTTCTTTTGGCTGGAATTCAGAAGGCCAGCCTAGATAATCAGGGTAAGCTTGTTAGAAATCTGTGAAGGATCATGATGGAGGTGCTGGCAATGGGTTAAAGTTAAATCCTAGATAAGTCTGTTCCTTTTTTAATTTATTTTTTATTTTTTTGCTACATAAACCCTTTCTTGATTATAGTTAATGCCTTCTTAAGAGATCAAAAGAATTATTTTAAAGGACACTGCTTACTCACAAAATTCATTATGGTAATGCTCCATCATACTCTGCCAAGCTGCTCTCTCTTTGATCTGCTGCTGTGGCCTTTTGTCTGTTTCTGCAGTTAATCTACATTTTGTAGGTGTCAGGTTTTTTTCATCTTTTACATGTCTGTTTTATTCAATATGATAGTAACCCTATGGAATTATACCATCTACTTTTGAAGTTGATTTCTGTTAAAGATTTTTAAAATTCATCTATTATGGACAAATAAGGAGCTCTTGATTACTTATTGATAAGGACATTTGCTATTTTTTAATCCAATAGTGTAACCTAATAAATATTGTTTCCTGTAGTACAGGATACTGCTCTCATAGCTGGGATTTATTTGTATACTTTAATGGATTTGCCTTATTTTGATAGGGAATCTTGTGATAATTTGTTCTTGTCAAACAGTTTGGGTCGTGTTATATGACACATTCCATGTGAGTCAAATTTGACAAAAGCCTTTTTCTTCAATGCCTTCACGTTACAGCTTTTCATTGTCACATCACTTTTTTCCTAGTTTATTTTTAGTGGATGTCAGTGCTTATGTATGGCAGTGAGATTGACAGCCCTAGACACTCCTGCTTAGTTTGAGAAGAGGACCTTGATAGCATAGACCTTATTCAACAGACAGCTTGAAGTATGATGCAATGACAAAAATCAATACAATACAGTAATTCCTGGCTATGAACTATACCCTAAGGACAACTTAGGTCACAGGGATGTGAGGAGAGTCCTGTAACTTTAAAGAAAGAAATTAGTCTGAGTAAACTGAGGTAAAATTTTAGTGGCGTGTATGTGACAGTGTGTGTAGATAGAAATCTCCCACAGTGTGATTAGAGGTGGACTAACAGGTTTGTGCAAACAGCTTTTCCCTCAATAAATAGATACTTCAATATATATGCTGCTAAGAGGGATCTCGAAGAAATAAGTCAGTGAAGCAGTAATAACAGGGGAATGGCAACCAAACATACATGAACTATTTTGGGTATGACAAAAGGACAGGGGTTTAGAGCAGCAGTTTCACAGAGTGCAAAGCACTTGCTCCTGCCTTTTCATCAAAGAGGATGGGTGACTAATTAGCATATAAGATTCCTAGTGGGAGTTTATTTAAGAATGTAAGACCATGCCATTAAGTAAAAAAAATCCCATAATAGCTTGCAGTTCAGTGTCCACAGGGATACCAGCAACTTATTAGTTGTTGTTCCATTTTAAGAAGGGAATTTCAAGAAGTAGACAGTACCAGTCAAGAAAGGACCTTTCACATAGCAGAGGATCTGACCGAAGAGTCAAAAGGACATGGAGAAGCAAAATGTGTGAAAGCAGGTGAGGCTGTGTTGGGAAACACCGAGCAGAACACTTGTGCTTTCTTTTCTTTGCACTGTCACTGCAGTTTCTGTCCAGGATGTGTGACCAGAAACGAATAGAGTTCCACACTGAAGCATACCTTAATTTATAGTGTGGTGTTACAAAAATGTAATTGTTTTTCTCTCCTCCATCTCATTTGTCATTAATGTTCCTTTCCTTTTTTTTTTTTTTTTTTTTTTTTTTTTGATCAAATTTT
>VWZG01009763.1:480408-496711 GCA_013396735.1 Grallaria varia | reverse complement strand
AAACATACCATGGGTTTGTTTGTTTTTTTTTGGTGGGGTTTTTTTGTTTGTGTTTTTTTTCTGTTGTTGTTGTTGTTGGTTTTTTTGGTTTTGTGTTTGGGTTTGGTTTTTTTTTGGAGGGGGGTGTTGGTGGTTTTTTCCTAGGGTAGTTACAACAAATTTAGAACCCAGATGTCTTTTTAAACCTGCCAATGTCCTCAAGTAATAGAATGAAAATGTGTGTGAGGTTCAAATCCTTTCTTCCCATTTCAGGCTACCTCATTTGAAAACAGTGTTAATGTTGGCTGACTAGAGTACATGGATAGAGTAGTTTGACTTTTCTGTTTAAGATTGCGTAAGGGAAGTTACTCCAACCTAAACATATTCATAAGTCCTACAAGTTCTTCGATTGTAGCAAGAAATCTGGATGTTCTGGAAAGTTAAAAGCTGAGGAACATAGGAGATGAGGAAGTTGCTAGAAAGCAACTCAGCATTCCACTCGATAAGCTTCAGTATTCTCGTAGACCAGGTTGGTGGATGTTAGTACTTATGAATGGCAGTAAGATTGACAGCCCTAGTGGACCAGACTGCATTTTGCTTGTTTTAGAGGCATAGATGTCTTTAGAAGTCTATGGACAGTTTCAGCTACAAAGGACTTGAAGTAATGCTAGTAATAAACCACCAGAATTTCATGAAGCCTCTCCCTTTGTTTTGCTCATTTTTTTCCCTTATGAAGTTTCAGCTGAGTTTTATGCCTGAGGGGCTCATATCAGGATTGCACAACAGACTTTTGCCACAGTTATGTTGTTTGGAGATGTCATCCTTGACAACATTAGCTAGTAACACTTTTCAGCCAAAACTTTGCTGGCCATTGTGGCTTGTTCCAAAAGTGTGATCCACAGAATGATCATTTCTTATTATAATATACAATGGTATTCCAATGTGTTGTAAAGATATAGTCTTATATGAAGCGATAGACCAGGCTCTGTCAAGCCTGGTAAGATAACGTATTTTTTTAAAGATCTGTCATTTTGAGAGAAGGAGGAACTAGATAGCGTTTAAATCTACCCTGCTATTTTGCATGCCAATAATATCCAGTATTACTACTTTGGGAACACAATTTTACATACCTACATCCCTGTCTCAGTCTTGGGAGTAAGTTTAAGGATCTGGTGATCACATTTCTGGAGTTCATACCTCTGCAGTGCTACATATATGATATTGTTTCATAAAACACACTAATTTTTTTTCCGTATTCTCAGCAGGCCTGCTTATACCTGCAGGCTGTAAACAACAATTCTGGTGGAAGAAGAAGAATGCACAAGCCTTTCAGCAGGATTAAAACAGATTTGGAACAATCTGGGGGGCAGGAAAACCACAGGGAAAATGCTGTGATGACAGTGCTACTGAAATGGGCATCTTCTGCCTGAGACAGGTAATAAGCATGTATTCTAGGCCTCAGCTCTGAAAGACATAAGAATGTCCTGTGCCCACTACTACCCTTTGATTTGTTTTATATCCTTAGAAGTGCTTAGCCACTAGACTCAGTGATTTAATGAGTTTTGAGACTGTTGGAGACCAGGCTTTCCGGTCTATGGTGCATTCTTTTCTATCTGCACTAATGTTGGTGCACAAGTTTTCTGGCTACTTGTCACCAGTTCTTTGTGGAATATATTTTCCTGTGTAATGTACTGGTGAAGTTCCTCTTGTGAGTGCTATCTATCACATTTCACTCAAAATGAAGAGGGTTAATGAAAGCCTGTATTAGCTCACCTGGCTAGTTTTGACTGAGGCCATTCAGGACATGCTTATGTAAACAGCTCAGTTGACCTGCCTTAACTGGGAAGGCAGTATTGCTGCATAGGGGACATGGGGGGGAAGTACAGGTAGAAAGATAAACCATGGCTTCCTTGGCTGCCATCTCAAGAGCACCTTTTTGTTTTGGACTTACCCTTCACACACCTGTGTAGACCAAAAAAGAAAAATTGGAGGAGTGCAGAAAGGGATAAAAGGAGGTGCTGTATTGTCACACAGAGAATGTATGTCTGTGTGGTAGAGTCTCAGGGCTCATGCATTCTCTTTCCTGTCCAAAGCAGAAGCCGTAAGTCTGAGTCCTTCCAAGCAAGGAGATGTGTGCCTGCTGCATTTGGCTCCCTGGCAACCCCTTGGCTGCAGTGTGCTACAGGCACTTCTAGCACTACAGCTCTTTATCAATTTATTGAAGGAGTAGGGGCTGGAAAATCAGTAGCTTTAGTATGCATGCCACTGTCTCCAGAACCCTCTTTATTGTTACCAGTAAAATTAAACTGATGCGACAGTCTTACATGGCAGGTTTCCAGCTTTCTGCTCTGCTAGAGGTGGGAGGGAGGGATTGCCCTTTCCTTAGAGAGAAAAAGGACTAGATACTTTCCAGGAGGAAAGGAAAATCCTCCTGTGACCATGGTGGAACTGTAAATGAACCTACCTGCTTCTGAAAGAAGAAACTTACTGTAAATACAGCAAGGCAGAGATAGGAGAAATAAATTATAGATTATTATAAGGGTATGTCCCCTTTCCTGTCCTCAACAAAGATAGCATTTCACCATCTATGTATAACCACAAAAGGAATTTTTACTTCTCCTCTGCATACTAAATAGGAACTGTCTGACTCATGTGTTTCTTAGACTCAGAGGACTGATATATCCGTGCTCTTGGAATTCAAATTTCTTACCAAGCAATACAATATAGTAGCAAACACGCCAAGAATGATGTATCTAGGTGAAAAGGAGGCACTGAAGCACATATGTTGCCCCACATCACAACATCACTTAGGAGAAATATTTTGTCATCAGGGTTTATCTGCAGTTGTGAATAACAGAGTTGACAGCATCTCCCTGTTTTCCCATGTAATGGTTGTTTTTTAAACTAGTGGCAGGTTTGGAAAGCTTGCCTCAAGTCAGGGAGCTCTTCTTTTTCCTTGCAAACTGTTGCATGTAGGAGGCTGCTTGGAGGCAGCTGCTTTGAGCTTGTTTGGGGGAGGAATGTGTTCTCTCCAGTAGATCCCGAGGAAGGTCTCACAGTGAAAACCTTGCGGAAAGGCAGAAGTCCCATTCTCAGCTTTGCTCCAGACTTCAGGGTGACTTCAAGCAAGAACACATCTGTTTTGTTCTGTCCCTGGTTCTTTCCTGTGCAGTGACCTTGGGGAGGTCTAATGTCTGCCATTAAAGGCACTGAATATCTGGACCTCTTTATGTGCAAAGCATTTCAGGCCTCTTTGTTTGCTTCTTCCCTCACATGTTGGCTCCTATGGGAGGACTCACAGTGCGGCTCTGTGGCTGAGGCAGTGGGCTCAAGAGAGATGCCATGGTGCAAAACCATGGGTAGGTAGTGGAGCTTACAGTAGCGCTCACCCATGCCTGTAATCTCATGTATTCTTCAGCAGGTCTGGTCCAATCTAGAGAGGCCCATGGGGCCTTAGATGGAAATAAGCTCTGGTATGGTGGTGTAGAGTGACTCAGGCACTTCCAGATGGGACTTGACTTGGTGAAGCACGCGGGTGCTGAGAAAGTTCTGCTCTTGATTTCAGCCCTAGTGCGCTGAGGCTTTTGCAGACCCAGGTAGTTACAGGCTCTAGCTGGGACAGTAAGAAGTCCTGCAGGTCTACTCCAAGTCAAGGAGCAGTTAGAAACTTTCATGCCAGCAACCTCTTTCCAGAACCAGTGACCAGAAAAGCCTTTGAGCCTTTGGGTAAAGGAAACAAGCCCAAATGAGGAGAAATACAAGACACTTCTGGGCTTCTGTTCATACTCTGTTCTGTTTAATTCCAGCTCAAGCATTGTGCATGGTGAATTGTAGACTGAACACAGGGCTGAATTCATGCAGTAACATACATATTTCTTGCTCCTGCTTCAGCTCCCTGCCTCCCTTTTCCTTTCTGCCTGAGCAGTGAACAGTTTTCAGGTGTGAAGTGCTCTGTTTCAACATCAGCACTTTTTACCAAAGCTGATTTCCTGGTCATATTTGGCCTTGATTTCTCATTTAGTATTTCTTAAAAAACAGAATGGAAGCTTCTTAAGGAGCCCTTTTTAAATAATGCTAAGTGGTGATTTAAGAAGCAGAGACAAGATAGGGCGGGGGAAAAAAAGGCATTTTCTTTCAGTGTTGAGTGGTGCTTCTGTATTTTAATGGTTTCTGAAGTCAGACAGGCACTGTTGCTTGGTCCCAGCTGGACACTAATTCCTGCTGGGAATGCCTCGTGGCAGCTTTCAAAGTGCTTTGAAGCTGAATCTGTAATTGTGAGTCAGAGCAGATCAATTCCCTTCCCCTTCTGCAGTGAAATTTAGGTTCTGTTACAGACATGAGGATCCTCCAAGGTACTGGCAGCATTGAAACAGCAGAGCCTGCCCCACACCAGAAACCAGTGCTGCACAGTATGGTAGCTGGGGTTTGGATAGATATGTTAAACTAAAACAGGTGCAAAGAATAGAGCTTAGAATAGCTGAAACTTTCTTTGGTTGGTCTTATAGCACTGGCCATTAGGCCAGTGTCCTTGGGGTTATTAAGCCAAGATTAAAAACAACTTTGAAATATTTCTCCTTTATTTTAAACTGTGGCCTGCTGAATTTTGTCATACTCCTGTTCCTCTGCTACTTGTTCTCACTAAGCCATGTAGCCTCAGGTTATCCAAGAGGATCAGTTGTAGCCTCTCAAATAGTGGCATCACTGACGTCCTGTGAGAGTCAGTCATGCAGTCTTACCTACTAAAAAATAAAACAGGGTGATTTGTCTCTTATTAAATGCAGGGTCAGCTATAAAATACAGAAGGATGGTTCTAAGCTGTAGGTCTAGTCAGGACTCAGGAGCGTATTATCGAAGTATTTAAAATCCAAACTTCTGAGAAGAATGAAAATGCTACTCTATCTCTCAGCACCATTACTGGGCACCCACTCCTAGTACTTTATCTTCACACAGGGACTTCCTCTTCTTTTCAAAAGCTTTTGAGCGAGGGAGCAGTTAGTAATACTGCCACTTAAAGTATTCTGTTTGGAACCCAAATCGGATTGGAAAGGAGAAATTCAAAGCTGGCATTTCAGGCTACATGCAGACTCAGGCAGATCTTTTAAGCAATGATGCTTAGGTTGCTTTCTCACAGTTCCCTTATCAATTGTTACAGCTAGAAGTGTGCTAAAAATGGAAAGTGAGAGTCTGGTGTACAAGAGAGACATCTGGCTGTGTGTGTCATGTTCCATTCCCCATACCCCATACCCCCCTGCCCTAAGAGAATATGCCTGCTCCTTTTGGGAAGTGAAATTTTGTGTTTTATGATAATTATGGTCATTTTCTGGCCTCCTCAATCCAAGAAGTGCCTTCATATTGATTTCAAAAGAACTGTGATTTAGGCTTCTTTTATACTAGAAAGGATGATGTGTGCTTCCACTTCAAACTGACAACATTTGTGACTTCAGAAGCTCATATTCAATATTAAGGATTTTATTATCTGGTCAGTGCTGCATTAAAATAACTAGGAAAGCTAAACTGTGCAGCAGAATTCTTCTCAGGCTGATTCAGCTTATATTTCCCTGCCCTGTGCACAGAGCACGGTCCACTAAGCTTTTGAATATCAAAGCATGAGACACTGGTGTCTGCCATTTAAAAGCAGCTGTTCCCACAGGAGAGCTAGGGAGTTGTGGGCAGTAGTGTTGGGATCAGATGTGCTGTCGTATTAATGGGTTGAATTTGCAGCATGGTGCTGTGTAACAGCCTGCAGAGATGCACCAGCTCACAGTCTCTGGAGAGTATTTGGAGGAGAAAAAGTTTGAGGGGGAAGCAGAGTGTAAACAAGCCCCATTGGACGTAAGCATAAAAGTCAAAAAAGGTGGACCAGGCTTTATCGTTACAGACTGTGCAAACTGTACACTGTACACTGAATAATGCAAGACATGGCATTATCCTCAGCCTGTCACTGAGAAAGTCTGTTGGATTGCAGTCATCTCCAAGAAAAATCTACTCTCATTAATTTCAATAGTAGCCTTTACAAGGCAAGCTAATTTGTCAGTGGATTTTAACTCTTGAAAGCCTAACAAAAATTAAAATTACAGAAGTCCATGGTGTCCACCCCACCCTCATGTGCCCCTCCTGCCACATTTCCGTAATGCTTGCCTTTACACTGATGGTGAAATTGCATTCCACTCCAGGCAGCAAACCTTTTGAAAACTTATATCCCCCTCCAAACGGTTCCATTTCTCCTAAATGTGCATGATCTGCAGTAATTATCTTGACAGGACCATTATTAAAAAAGAAATTAAAAAATTAAATTTAAAACATGATATAAGAACCTGGCGGCTGATTTTCCCTTTCCTGCTATTTCTCTGCAGAATGCTTTTGGCACCAATTGACATGGAAACTGCATTGCACCAAAGAGGGAAGTTGTCTTCCCCTATTTTGATGGTAGATTAAAGATAACTTCGAGGCAGAGATTTCTCTCTAGATTTGTTGGCATTCAGAGCAGGAACTGCACCCAGTGGCACACTGATGATTATAGTACCTGGGATAGTAATCGAAATACTCATACAGTTTAGTCCTACTGGCCTGCCTGGAAGAACTGCCTATTTAGGTAAAGAAACCTGGCATGCTAAGAGAATGGATGGAGATAACCATTCATGCTATATTGACAGGGCTTAAAGGAGGACATGAATGTCCACCTATCTGATATCTGAACAGTTTAATAATATCCACATATCAAACCTTACGAGGTTTGTTTTTTTTTGGAAGAATCCAGTTGAGTCTGTAGGTTGGTAATATGTGAGAAGTATGTACCTAGAAGATTCATGCTAACAGGAAAGTTCTTTGGGAGAAGCAGTTAGCTCATTTCTCTTGCAAAATTGACATTAACATGCATTATGGCAAGATAAATACTTCAGCACATCATATAAACAGCTATTGAAAAAGGTGCCAACTGGAGCCCTTAAGCCTCTACACCCATGGAGGGATGCAACATAAGGAAGAGATTGGGTCCTCAAGGTGCCTTTCAAGGCTGATTGAGAAACTAACTTGACAAAGAATCTTCCGAAATCTTGTTTTCTGCTCTGTTCTGCTCCTCTCCTGGGGTAATATGTAATTCAAGCTTGGAAGGAATCCTATGCTATTTCCTTCAGACTTATTCCTTCCACATGTGAAATCTGGTAATTTAAACACCTCATGTCCTTTCATAACTGAGACAGGAAAAATATAGCCAATGATCATTGATTGAATCCATATTTCCACAAAATTCCAGTTATTTTGTTTGATGCTTAAAATCAAATGAAGGTAGTTAAAGGAATAAGTACACTTTAAAAAAAATACAGATGGTTGTGGCAAATGAATCTATACTAATCTGGACTTGCAAATAAATCCCTAAAAACCTACTGCCCCCATTCCCGGGGTGTGATATCAAGCAATGAATTTGAAACCAGAGACAGGTTTAGTAGTAAGTGCTGGTTCAGCTTCATAGGATGGGAAGCAGCTCAGAATGAGTGATGATGTATTTTGGCTTAAAGGTTTAAGAAGAGCACAGCATAAAGATTGAAAATAAGCTCCATTACCTAATTACTTGGAGCTCAGTGGGAATTGAGGATGCTTAGTATCTGGGAGCAATATTTTTCAAACTTTGAAGAGTTGGGCTCTTCCTCACAAAAGCCAATCATGCATCTCCAGCACTGCCTCATGTGGTTAAGGACGTAACCATAATTCAGATCTTTCTAATGCTATACTCCTTCACCGTTCTTACATGCCAAGGACCGTGAAGGAGATATCAGTGATGGAATGGAAGGTACTGCAGGTGAAATCTGAAATGCCTTGCTTTGAAATGCAAAGAGCAGATCATGCATCTCAGAGTTGATGTTTCAGGCTCTTGGCAAATTCCAGCAGAAAATGAAATAATTGCGTTTGAGTTGTGTTTTCACAGTTGATTGGTTGGTGTATTTCTCTTTTCACAAACACTAAAAAGCTATAGAAAAAGAAAAAAGAAGAACGTTGAAACTAAAAAACTGGAGGAGGGCTTGAGCATTGTTTACATCTTCATTGAGAAATGGCAACTGCATGGCAAACTGGTTGCAAACTGAAGAACTTGATTGTGAACTGCTTTCACGGTATACATAGAAACTTGTATCCCGTTGTGAGGATGATTTTTGGTTGTGAGTGGTGTCAGTGAAGTGCAGGAAAGTGAAGAGAACAACAGAAGCTTTCCCATAAAGTTAAAGTCTATGTTTCCTAGGCTCCTACCCAGATTTTTTAAGAAACGTCTTTGTTGACCAGGGACTTTATAAAACCAGAGGGGACCCTGTCTTACTCTGTGCAGTTTGTTGAAACAATGAAAATGCCATAATTGCAGTCAGATTGTAAAAGACAAATGGGTAACACTGGGGAGCTGAGTTTTAGCCCTCTTCCTCCACATGGCATGTTTCCTGCAGCAATTCCCAATTGAGCCATCAGAGGAAGAACAGGATGCTTTTTCCTGCATCAGCAAAGCCATTTTACATGAGCAAACTCATGGTTTTAAAACAATCCATTTTTCAGCTGTTGGCATTTGAGGTGGAAGGCACATATTCCACCTGCCACCAGCTTTTCCCTTCCTTTCCCACACTTGTAACTGTGCTTTTGCTCACTTGTTCTATCAGGGAGTACAACAGCAGGAGTATTAAGTACAGTTCTGCTCTGTAAAGCACTTCTAAATTATTTCTGCCTAATCCCAAACCAACTGCCAAACCCATCTCTCCAGATATATTTAGTCAATGTGCAACAGAGTGGTGTGGGATTAGCCTGTACTGAGTGGTAAAGCTCGATGGCTGCTCTGGGAGACGGGGCAGGACTGGGTGCTCATGGACAGTGAGATAAGGAGCTATGCAGTGCTCAGGGAAACTGCTCATTGCTCTTTTCTGTTGTAACACTCTTCAGCAGAACAAGAAAAGAGAAATGGTGTGTTGGCATGACCTTACTTTCTGAAGTCCCAAGGCAGTCCATAGAGAGGGTTTCCATGACATTGAAGGCTTGGAATTATGCTAAGGAGATGCTGATTTTTTTCCTGACACAAAACTGGACATGTCTAGCCCAAGATTTGCAGAGCAATGTGAGTCATAGGTATTCCTATGCCTTTCCTAAAATGAAAAATGTCCTCGGCAACACCAACAAGACCACATTTTGTTGTGTGTTCTTTTTCATCAGGCAGCCACCTGGCTGTTAGGCAGAGCACTGCTGGGTCAGCAGGGACGCCAAAGTCCTTCTGCAGATCCTAGACTCAGCTCCTCCACGTTTAAGTATCACCTCTATAAAATAGGGGGAATTTTTCCCCATCTGCCAGGGCTGCAGGGAAGGTTAGTTTCTTGTGCCTATGAGAGACCATTATCCATAACCTTGCTAGGAATTATGCGGAGTCTCTTTACCCAGGGCTCTCACAAAGGTAGAGTGGACAAGGGGGGTTTCCAAATACCCCATACATGCAGAGAAGGTACACAGAAAACTTTGTAGTACTGCTTCTCAGCAACAGGAGGGGAGGCAAAATTTATTCCACTAAGCTAAGTTGAAGGAAAGAAATTTCCAGGCAGGAATATGGGTGCAGCTGGTACATTATTTACCATTTTAAAAACACAGTCTGTCAGTCTCACCTCCCTGAGAAATTGCTGTGTTTTCAAATGGTTGAAGACTTTTGCTGTAGAATCAGGGATCTCTACATAGACCAATCTTTCTAATGAGCTGTTTAAGTAATACAAAATTCAGTCTACCTGGTGTATGTCAAAAGGAAAGCCTATTTAAGTTTTCATTTATTAAGACAGAAGACTGAAGACAGGAAATGCTCATGGCTGAGAAGGTATCAAAACACAATTCATTTCAACAAAGCTTCAACTGTGTACCAGAGGTGTGGTAGCTGTACACAGCTCCTCTTTTACCTGATAAAAGAGAAAACACATCCCAATAATAAAGAAATAAAAATACCCCTTGTATTAATGCCTGACCACCCTGAACTTTATGCAATGCATTATTGACAATTCCTTTAACATTTATTTAAATGTAATTTCCCAGAGCAGAACATGACAGAAAGTGAAAAGCATTCATTTCAATTGTAAAAGCTTTCACTTTAATGCATCTCTGAATTAATTGGGCACAGTCTTCATATCAAGTGAAATAAATGGGCTGATAATTGATTAGGACCTCAGGGAACAATGAGATCTGATTGGTTAGGAAAAGAGAAGTGACCTATAAAAGGTCAGGATTTTTTGAAATTGCTTTTTTAATAAAGCATGTTGATGAAGAAATTATCTGCAAGGCTTAGATGAATTATTCTGATTTGATATATAACTTCTGTCAAAGTCAAAATGAGATGTGATGTAACTTAATTCTTGGAAAACTTGAGATCCCCTTTGACAGAGCTGAGTCCTCCTCTCAGTCCCAATACTAGGCTTTGAAATGCTTTGTAGGCCCACCATGGCTTTTCTTAGCTTACCTTTCCATCTTATTGTCAGGGGAGGTCTGCCAGGTTTCCCCTTCTGCTGAGGAAAGGAAGGAATCTCTCATGGCAGGAATTTTGGTTGATTTTGTGCCTTGCCTATTATGAATAATACTTTTCCCTTTTAACATCTCCTTTCCCCTCCAGCCAAGTCTTCGGTTGAGAGGCTGGGATGAGCAGATGGGATGCTGACACTTGTGGTAAGACTGCTGGTTTCACCTTCATGCATGGCCAGAACACTCACTTTTGGAGCGAGCCCCTTTCCTCTCAGCTGGACTGTTCAGCCTGTTCTCAATCCTTGTCCTTCTCTCAGCTGCAGTTTTAGAGTGCTGTGTCTCCTCTATGCACTATTGTGCTGACACAGCACTACAGAAGTTTTGTGGATATGGGAGTATTACAAGTTTCCATCTCAGTGAAAACCCTCCGAGGCTCTGACTGATAATGAGTCCTTGCCTCACTTCACCAAGCTGGTTGCAGCTTGACTGCATTCACTGTGTCACCAGGGCAATGTGCGTTTCCTTCTCTTGTGATCCTGGCTCAGGTGTCTATCCCAAGTTGACTGATTATTGGTTCATCTTAACCTTTCTGCAAGACTCTGCCTCTCTATGAACAAAAAAAAATATACTCACCAGGCTTCATGCTGTGCTGGTTAAATCAATTAGAGCACACTGCTCCGGGGCATCTCTTCCTTGGGCTGAATCCCAACTAATCAGCAGAGAAGTAATAAAATACTGATCCCTACCTGATGGACAGCCTCCCTCTTGTCCATGAAGTGGCTGTGGGAAACATTGTGTTTCTGGGAAGCCTTCCAGTCCTGATGACCACATATCCACAGCAAATACTTATTTGGCTCCTGTTTGTTTTGCAATGATGTGTATGGTACTCTTGCTGTAATGTTTATCAGCAGTCAGGTTTCTCAAGAGGAGGGGCAACAAGGCTTTTCACTGGATGAGCAGACAGTCAGCCTGGTCTGGCTCATGAAAATACCCAGTTTTTGCAGGAAACTTAACTACGTTATTAGTATTACCATCTTCACCCCAGCACAAGGAAATCTCACTGCAGAGCTGTCCTCTTCATGGTACTTCATTGTTGAAAAGTAGTTGGAGACTTTCACTTTTCTGTCGTGTTAGTTGTCATGTTCAGAGAGATTTAAAACCTCTGACCTTTGTTTGTGGAAGTGTCATAAACTCTGAATACATTTAATTACAGATTCAAACCGGAGTCACAAATTCAACCTTGCAGATACTGAAGATTTCAGCCCATCAGGAAAGTGATCATCTCTCTGTACTTGGCACTGGTGAGGCAGCAGCTCACACCTTGAGCACTGTGTTCAGTTTGGGCCTCTCACTACCTGAAAGTAGTGATGTGCTGGAGCGTGTCCAAAGAGCAGTGAAGTTGGTGAAAGATCTGCGGCAGAAGTCTGACGAAGAGCTGCTGAAGGAACTGAGGACTTTTCCTGGAGAAAAGGGGGCTCAGGGGAGACCTTATCACACTCTATACCTGTCTGAAAGGAGGTTGTAGCAAAGTGGGAGTTGGTCTCTTCTCCCAAGAAACAAGCGACAAGAGAAGAGGAAATACCCTCAAATTGTACCGGATGAGGTTTAGATCGGATATTAGGAGAAATTTCTTCATCAAAAAGGTAATCAGTCATTGGAACTGGCTGCCCAGGGAAGTGGCAGACTCACTGTCCCTGGAAGGATTTAAAAGATGTGTGCACTTAGGGACATGGTTGAGTGGTGCAGTTGGCAGTGTTAGGTTAATGGCTGGATTTGATGATCTTAAGGGTCTTTTCCAACCTAAATGATTCTGTGATTCCATGATCTTGAATTTCAGTTGAATGCCTTATGCTTGTAAAGATCCACATTTAGAGAACAAGCTGCTGCATCCCTTGAAGGTGTTAGCTCCTTAGAGCTCTGCAGGAGAACAGAAGATGCACCCACGTCCATTCACACCAGCTCCTGTGTGCAAAACGGTTTGCTGGTGGTTGTTAAGCCAACAGAGCAGAGTCTAAACTGGAATGAGTGAGACCCAGGCACATGGCATGGAGATGAGAGTCATGTTCCACCACTGAAGGGTGCACAAGCCAGGAACAAGATGAACCTGGCAGAGTCCTTGAGTTTTGGCTGTACTTCGGGTGCCTGCTTTTGTTCTGCACTAATCCCTTTTATTTCAGGCCCCTGATGAGCCCGTTGATTTCTCTGCCTTCATAGCCTTTGAGCACTGACTTCCATTGTATCAGTGAGCTCTAAACAAAAGGACATGAAGTGTTTCACTCCCTCAGCTGAACGGAATGTGGCTCCAGCCTGGGAGCTTTAGTGGGACCATGGGTGCTCAGACCCCATTACACAGCAGCTGCCCCCAGCACACTTTCTCCAGGAACTCTGCACTGCACATTGTCTTTCTGACACTTTCTTTTAAAATAGGAAATCCAAAGTCCTTCTTTTCTAATAACTAAATTACAAGATTACATGATTCCTGGGAATGCTTAGATGGGGAGATTTCTAAGCAAAACTTGGCTATGAAAGCAAAAAATCCCTCTGTATTTCCAGAAATTGAAAAGGTGCCTTAGCTAATGATGTGTAGGACATATTTTGAGGTCCCATTTGAAGATATGCACATTGCTGCACCCCCTCCTTCACTGGTAAATTCAGCAGTGAGCTGCTGCCTCTCTAACACTTGGTCAATGTGGGGGAAGCAGGGATATAGCACATGCTGTGTTTGTCACCTCTCCAGATAAGCTCCAAATAAGGTAGTTTTGGTCAAGGAGGGGGTCCACTGATCTGTGATGGCTGCTTCATAAAATCTAGACATTCTCTAGAAATTAAACTGAGACTTCCATTGCTAAGCTGAGTCTCTCTTCCTAAGTCTCTTTCCCTCCTCTATAACCAACTGAGAAATAGATACAGAAAATGTGGATGACTTTCTCTCCCTCCTCTTCCCTAGCTTTTAATGTCTGTAATTTCCCCCAAAACAACCAAACATATCAGTATTGGTCAGAAGGTGTAATAAGCTTTACAGCACATGAAGTACAGGCAGTCCAGGTCTCTGTACCAACCTGACACACATGTGCTTATATGAGCAAGTTAAAAGAGGGCTGGTGAGAAGACCTTTCTATATTGTTTGGCTGAAAAACTCCTTAACTCCCCTAGAAACCATGGCAGCCCATAGGACTGCAGTGCTGTGTGTATGCCCCACACCTGCTGGTCCTCCAGCTCAGAAGCCTACCTTCGGAAGCCAGGAGCCTCTGAGGAAACAGCATCCATTTCAAATGACAAGTAGCATGCTGACTCCAGGGAAATGAAGTTTGCACCCTAGGCAAGACGGGCCTGGACTGCTGCAGTGAAAGTAGCAATGTCCAGTGGCCAGCTTTTGGGATAGGGACCTTACAGCTCTAAATTCAAAGTGGGGCTCTTCCCCACTCTGCATGGGGGCTATCCTTACCTTGCCTTAGGCCCACATCTGGTTTGCCTGTATGTGAAGCAGCTTGAGAACTGCTGTAAATTACAGCTCAGACTCTTAAGGAAAACCCAAGTCACTGCCAAGACTTAATTCCCAAGCAGATCAACAGTACCTGCTATCAGAGCAGGAATTCCTGGGAAAGTGACAGTGGGCAGCTGGGAACTTCTTGACAGCTTTCCCAGAGTAAGTCATCTCCACAGACCCCCTTGTCTGTGAAATGGCAGTTATGTAATTGTCAGAAGAGAAAAGAAAAAAAGGAAATAGAAATGAGCAACATTTAGAGTTTCTGTCCTGTGGAAAACTTCAGCATTTCAGGACTTTTTTTATTCGTGCTTAGGACAAAATGCTGACATGTTAATTATTTGGTTTCTTTAGGAGAACAGAAATTCTGCAGAGAAACAAAATAAAAATACTTCATTTTCATATTCAAACTCATAAATATGGGCTTTTACTTTTGTGTGCTTCATAGGCAATGTTTTCTTGTAGAAGCTTCTTTCATTTTGCAGCAGTTGCTTTGCTTTTCTCCCTTGCCTTTCTTTCCCTTTCTCCTTTCTCCTCTCCTCTCCTTTTCTTTTTGCAGATCTGTAAGCACTCGGCTGTTCTGTATGAACCATGGCCCATTTTGTTTTAGAGTGACTTCAAGCACTATGCTGAGGAGATGGTTCAATGCTTTGTCAAATACTTCTCCCAGACCTTAGATTTTCTTTTAAAGTCTTCTAGTCAAGTGATCACTGAGCTTAGTCCTAGTTTTAAGATCTGAGAAGACCACATCTTGCAATGATTTGACTCTAGGCATGAAACAAGTGTACTGATTTGGTAAGTCACACTTAGAGCTACACTCATATATCACAGGTTGAGAGTCTGTCCTGTTCCTTTCAATAGCACCTTAGAACTGCTGCCGCACCAGAGGAATGTAATAAGATGCTGTGTTAGCAAGAGTGTATGAAAAGGAGTTCAGTTTGGTGCCCAGATGTATGCATGCCCCTCTTCCAGGAGAGACAATGGCTAAAATGAAGTATCCAAAAGGCAGCTGGATAAGTTCTTCTGTTATTCTAACCCAGAAACAACTCTGATCTTTATGTCTTACTGTCTAATGCAACACTGACTGTATATACAAGGTTTTTGTTCTTGCTTACACCTGTGCAAATAAGGTGCAAATTCCTAATGTAGTGTAGTAATGTTAGCCTTCATTTTGCACTTTGCAGGCAGAAGAGTACTCATGAAAAGTGTACCATGCAAGAATAAAGCCCTCCCTGGCTACATTACAGGTTAGGAAACACGAGAACTCTGGTGCTTTTGAACTTTGGGGTGAAGCTGATCCAGTTTGGCACTCTTTTTTCAGTATGAATATGTAGTCCAGCTCCCTACCACAAGGCATTTACACCTAAACTGTGTTGTTCTTTGACAATATTTTGTCTAACATTTTTGAAAACCTAATTTGATAGCCTCCCCAGGAAATGTAGTTTTATGGTACACTTCTGTTAAGAGTTTTCATGATTAATCTAATATTTGTGGTAATTTCAGGCTATTACAATTCATTCTGCCCACCATTGGTGGGAGAGCAAACTCATTCCTTTCTCTGAAGCTGTTCTTCCTGCATTTCAGGACTTACCACAGCTCCCCTCCTTGTTATCATCACCACACCAAACAATAGTAGTTTTTGCAGTCTATGCTGTCTTTACTTGTCAACCTCCTGCTGTCTCCCAGGTGGTCTGTATCTCTTTTACGTGGGTATTGCTCCAGTAGAGACCTTAATAATCGTTTGGAAACATTATTTTGTATGATATGCATATTGTGCTCTTGTTTGTACCGGGTGATCTCTGCCCTTTTTTCCTTTCTTTTTTTTCTGCGGAAGGAATGTTACAGTGCGGTCAACTCATATTCAGCTTGTGATCCTTTTTACAGAAGTGCTACCCAACCTTGTTCTGTACAAGTACTGTTGATTGTTGCCGATTGATGTCTGCATCTTTTGTAGGTTTGGTGGGTGTCCTCGCTAATCTATCATTTAAGCCACAGTGAGGACATTAAATTATCCCTGTGGAAACTCACTAGGCCCATCGTTTTGTTTTGACAGTGAATGATTTCCCAACTAAGACTGCTCTGCCTGACCCTTAGAGTACTGGCCCACATCTTCTTTTTAAAAGTAACATGTCAGTGTCAAAAACCTTACTGAAGTCAAGTTACATGACACTTTCTCTTTTTCCCCTAAAGCTGTTCCCCTGTCATAGAAAAAACTTAGACTGGTTTGACATGGTGTCTTTGTGACAAATTCATGTTGGCTGTTACTCATCTTTTGTTTCCTTCTTGTTATATGAGTAATTTGTTTATTTGTTCTAACATTTTCCTATGAATTGGATTTTAGCTCTATTGTTTCTTCTTGAGTCCTCCTTTTTTTTCTTTTTTTTTTTC